>JAODGA020018271.1:0-11955 GCA_027574885.2 Drusilla canaliculata | reverse complement strand
CACTTTCACGTTTATACTCCCAGTTTTATCTTTATTATGTTCCTGGAATATTCCCATGGCAATTGTTAGTCCTACCATAAAAGTGAAATTTTTTATATAAATATAAATATATCTACAGTCAACAAACAAAATAATAAGATAATAACAGGTAATATTCGGAAAAACTTCTATTGTTGTCTTTTGAACTCCTCTATTTTGTTCCATAATGCAGTTTTTTTTTTCTTCCTATTTTACTCTGTATGCTATGCTTGTTTTTATATAACACTTTTTTCATTATTATCCGGTTTATCTTGCTGTTAGCGCAGCGGATTTATGAAATAAAATTCTCTTGTGGGCAATTCGTAAATCGCTGCGGCTAAAACGTTGATTTTTAGCGCAGTGAAAGCGCCAGCTTGGAGTGTGGTTAATTGAAAGTAACTTTTTTGTAAGCCAGGTAAAAACCTCCCACGGTAATCGTAAAACATTGTTGGTTATTTCAAGAAAAACAGAAAGAAATGGTTCTGGATGGTATAATAAATTTGGTGGTTATAAAACATAAGAAATTTTTGTAATTTTATAATTTTAGGCTTCTCCGTTAGAGAAAACAGTTGTTACTAACAAAAATTGTAATATTTAATATAAATAATTATAACAAACTTAGGTCGTCAAACACAATTAACACATATCTTCTTCTTCTTATCTTGACGTACTTCTCCCTCTACTCCTTCCCTCTTTGCACAGATTGCTCAAGGCGGGAGAGTGCGTGTGTATGTGTGTACGTGTGTGTATTTGAAAAATTGCGTACTTTCTTTGATACTTTCTTCACTTTTTCTAAAATATTAACCTTCCTTGGAATAATATTAACTCATAGTTGAAAGAATCTTGAAAATCGGTGTCGTATTTCTTGAGTTATAAGCGTACGAGGGTACACCATCCTCTTATATATATAGATAGGAGAATGAAAGATACCGTGGTACCTTCTCAAACTCTTAAAATAACAAACATTGGAAAATTATGATCCCAATTAGTAGATTTTAAAGGATTTTGGTTTAATTCTTTTGTTTTGTTTTGAATTGGTTGGAATTGAAATGTGAATTGTCGTGTCGGCAAAATGTAAACGATTTACATTGGAATACTTGCAGGTTCTCGGGGAGGGCTTTTGTGAGGCGTTGCACGGCGCGACGTCCGTTTATTGTTTTTCGAACTCTTTTGTGCCCTGGCAGCGTTTCGACCGTCGAATTTCGCAGTTGTATGTTGACGCGCGTGTCCTTTTGTCCACGCGCTCGATATTTACTGGTATTTCACTTTTCGACGATAACGACGTCGGCGGCGCGTTTTATTTGCGCGCATTGTTGCCCGGCCGCTTTTGTTTTTTCCTCTTCGCGTCAGCTTTTTATTACAACCCCGCCCGGTATAACGACGCACCGTCATCGCGCTGCGCTTGAAAAGACAACGTGACATATTGCACACAGCATGCGATTAAATGTTGATGCGAATATGGGCGTCATATATCTTGGCAAACGTTGAAAATATCACGAAAATCGTCGAGTTGAATATGTAGGTAGTAAATTTCGCTGGAAATTGGTAAATGTTTGTATGGCTCGTAAATACATGTAATTTCGGCGCAAATTCAATTTGAGGCACACGAGTGACGTGTTAATCGCTTATTGTTTCCGCCTACGTAAAAGTACGCTCATTTTTTTCTCCATAAAAAATGCAATTTCACGCATGGCCAAGCACGACACGTGGAAATTCGATGATGATTCGACAAAGCGCACGCGTTTTGGTGCTATTTGCGCGCCAGATGTGCCGATGTTTGATTTGTACGTATCCTCTTAGAAAATTAACACGAGCGCGTTGCATAATTTCGTCGATGTTCCTGCAAGCTCAGTGGATAAGATGCGCGCCGCAGGCGGTGTGTCGAAATCAACGCCATCGGTGAGCAAACAGGAAAAGAAAAAAGCACGTGATATCGTGGGGGACTGGCTGAATCTATGCATGCGCATTAAACTTAACGACGTTTTAGCAATAATTCCGATTTATCTAATGATTAGCATGCAGTTGGAGCGTTTGTGGGATAGTAGCGCGTCGGTTTTGGAGTAGGCGTTGCGCGTTTTTTTGCCGTTATCGCGATTGCTACACGGCGGCGCATAAAACTTAATTCGATACTCTCTCGCCGGCGATATCGCCAGCACGGCGTTAGCTTGACATTATCGTTTTGGCGTGCCATGTGTGTGTGTGTGTGTGTGCATGGCACACGCGGGGAGGCCGAGCTACCTGATAGGTAACGCAGTACAGAGATGACAACTCCGCTCGCGTCGACCGGCAGCAAAGCGACAGCGCAATCGTACGGAGCTGTTCGCGTGGAGAGAGAGGCGAATGAACCTAAAACGCGCGCAAACGCCGCCAGCCCGCGAGAGAGTCGCAAATGCGAGAGTTGCATAGAGCACTTACCTTCCCCGCCAATACCGCAAGACTGCAAAGCTGAGCGGAGACGCCGAACAAAAGCCCCCCGAAGATATATCGGCCGCGCGCTGCCATTGGCAGCAACTTTCCCGCAAACCGCCGCTGCGCGCCCACGTATCGATTAATAATTAACCGACAAACCATTAACTGACCAACCGTTGCCGTAATCGACCGCGCGACAAGATCATATCTTCGGCGGGATGTCATCGGCGACCACCGTTGCGCAACAGAGAGACGCTCTTCTAGTTGCTCAACGCGAGCCGCGCGCGCGCACACACATCGCTAATCGTCCGTGGATGGCGCGGATGTCCTCGCCGCATGCGCTGTCTAACGCCGAGAAGACCTACCTCATCTTCGTGCGGCTGCGGTCAAATTGCACACCGCTGTGTTGTCGGACACGTAGCCGCGGCCCGTGGCACGTTCGCCGAAGCCAACCAACGTGGGCGCAAATTACGGAAAGTTAGCGCTTGCACAAGCCTCAACTCATGGGCTCTTTAACTGTTGATACACGTATGAAATTTCTCATCTGCCCAAATAGAGCTGAAATTTCCGCCGCAACTGTCCCGCGGCGCGAACAATGTTCGTCTGCACGGTGCAATCGCTCCCAGCAATCGCAGCCTGCTTAGCGTTAGTGGTGCGTCGAGGATTCACGATCCATCGGGGGTACCTACAACGCCACCTATACCCGCTATGCCGAATGTGGTCAGCCAAGTGGCCTTGCATGCAGGCGCAACATCGTTAATTGGATCGTCACCAGGCGTATGCTGTAATCCGTATTGTCATGTCCTTCGATCTGGTGCGTTTCGCGTGTCGCGGGTCGGCTGCGCGATGCGTTGTTTACATCCGTCCGGCGCGCCCGCCTCCAGCGCTGCGTTTTCGTGCCAGGCTGGTCGTCGGTGCCTTTTAAGGCCTGTTATAATGAGCCCGCGAGCGCGCATACGCGAATCTGAAATTGTTCAGGTTGCGGGTACGCTCTTCGGCGTGTGTGCGCGGGGCAAATGGTACCCGGTCGCGACGATCGCAGGAGACCTGAATATGCGCGATTTGCATATTACCAATCACGATAAATTAGTGCACCCCCCAGTGGAAGGACGCCAATTAACTCTTTGTTCGCGAACGTCTTGGTCGCTGAACGTACCACGATATCTAGTGGCACGTCACCGTGCCGCGCAGACTCGAGTGACTCGAGGACATTGCGAGCCAGCGTGTGTGTGTGTGTGTATGTATGTACACAGCAACGCTAAACGCTAAGTCAACTTGCGCTAAACGCGCTCGAGTTGCTCGACCCGACGACATTCCCGTGATATATCTTATTTCATCGTTACTTCCACTCGTCTTGTGTGCGTGCTGGTTTGCTTTTTTTCCTCTTCTCTCTGTGACGTGCGTCTTCGCGGCGGGAACGCGCAGCATCCGCGCCGCTCTATGCTTCCTCGCCACATACGTCACTTTTCTAACGCGCGCCTGTCGCCGCCGACGGCCACTGAGTCAGGATAATTTTTCAACGCGTTTTGCGCAGCCGCAACTCACTTGATCAGACAGCATCTGCATGCTGCGTTTTGTTTCGCGTCTCCATGGAGTGACTCACGCGGCCCGGCGCGCAGTTCGATGCATCATTGAGTTGTACTTCGAATAGCGCGAGACGCACCACCAGGAGGGGGACACATGTGGTACCCACTACCAACGCGGTCCCAACACGTTTCTTTCCATTCCCATAATCGTTTTGTTTTTGGAAGGCAACGCGCGGTATTTTTATTGATTTTGATTAGCATCTGCGCATTTCAATGCGAGTAAATTCGCCAAGTTTATCGATATTTTTACGAGGTACCCTCGCATCCGAAACACTGCGCACGCTGTAATTTAAGCGCATTATGCACATTCCCATACTGAGTGTACGTATTCGAAACGTTCTTCTTTAACGTGATTTATGACTTGTTTATGCTTGTTGTTAATGTGTTTACCACGCCGAGGGTTGCCGCAGACTAAATTTGGCTGTTTTGTTGCAGGTACGTACTGGACTTGATTTGGGGCAACGAATTAGCTAAACACGAACGAGCCGTTCTTCCTGCAACACTGCTGGCAGCATGCATACGCGGTCGGAGCGTGTAATTTCGGTTTCGTGCGGCGTCAAGAAACTCGTTTCGCCAGACACCGTTAAATTTTAACGAAGTTAAAAGAAACTAATAACGCAGCGAAAATGTCTCTTCTCGATTAAGCCGCGGTGCGCGCGGGCCGCATCTTCTCCACACGCCTTAAATCTTCGCGCTTAAATGCAGCGCGGCGCTGCGCAGTTTTCTCGCTTCACGGACGTCATATTTCGATGCGAGCGTCAAATTATTTGCCATTATTGCGTCGCCATCTGGTGTTTTTTTTTTCTTCTTCTTGTATACGACGTGCGCTAAATGAAAACGCAATTTCGCACCAAATTAGCGCAGGATTCGCGCGGAGCGGGAAAATGACGGCTGCGACGATATATGGAAGACACAATATTGATACTAAACCGCACGTCGCATTCCTGCGGTGCATTTGAATATTTGAAGTTATGTCACGCACTCCGATGGCCTACTCACGATATTTGAATATGTCACATTTTGCTCTCAGATTTCTAATCAAGAACCGCCAAGGTTCCTATGATTCGTGTGATAATAAGTCAAACTATAATACATTAAAATATTTCCAGAATAAGATGTGCCAGTATGAATCACATGCATCACGTGAGTAAGAGTACGATAAATTGTGATAAGTCACATTTCTTGTTTTTAATGCGGACGACTGTAATCCGAGATATTCGTGTACACGCAATTAATTGGCTAATTAATTATACCCGTTGCGAATGTAGCCGTGATCCAGACACAGAAAAAGCGCACAATGCAAGCGCAGAAATTAAGAAATGCAAACCGAAGGCGTGTTGCAAAGGAAAAAAAAACACGAATTGACAGAGAGTTAATTGGCTGCTGGGGACGGGCCTTCGGACCTCGGACAGCCAAAACGTGAAATTGAAGCAGGAACTGCACGGTCACCCATTCGTATTGGTAGCATCGGAATGTTAATTGGCTTTTGTATTTTGCCTGCGTTCTGCGTATCATTTCGGTTGTCTCTGCGACGACGGTGTGGCGTATTTCGCCGTTTTTCCCGATAATCCCACGCCCATTTTTCCGCGCCGCGTCTCTGCAATTTGTTTTCCGGCGCAGAACTGGCAAAAACCGACAGTGAAACGGGCCGAGAGACAATGGCAAACGAATGGCTGCTGGGCGATGGGACATAATGAAAACCGCACCTAGTGCCCCGCCGCCCACGAAATCGAGTCAAGACAGTCAAACAAATGGGCGCAGATACGATGTCGTGGATAAGCGCGAAGTTATTGCACTACGAATCGCCCGACGACGTGTTTTTTACGGCACGATTCGCAGCCCCGAAAAATTGAAGTGGATTTGCGGCGGCAGGTATCGAGGCTATTTGGCGCGCGGCGCCGCTATCAAGATCTCCTCCCGGCACCATACCCGTGCCACAACGGACCTCATCATCGTTTCTTTCATTCGGCACGGCGTCAGCGTGCTGGACAACACGACCTCGCAACCGCAGCGTCCTTGTCATGTTAATTTCGTACTTTGAGTTCTTATTAGGGATCAAAAGCTTGTGGCATATCATCACGGAACATTCCGACCAGTCATCTTCATCACTCGTCATTCTCAAAGGTACCCCGTTCAAATTATGGTCCATACTCTGGAGCTGAAATTAAACTCGACACGCATTTAAACCGCACATGCATTATTTAGTATTAATTGTCCGCATTGTATGCGCACACGTTCGAAACGTGTGTAAGTCGTGCATAATCCATGTAATGCGTCTTTGTGTGCCGTATTTTTTGTGGAACATCAATTACGTCGATGCACGAGGCACGGGGCACGGGAACGGGAACAAAAGCGCTTAATTATCTCGTTCGGGCGAGAGAGAGAGAGAGAAAGAGAAAAAAGGGCCGGTCAATCCATTGTACACCCACACACGCGCGCATGCGGGGACGCGATGTGCATATAATGCAACGCGCATAAATGAAGGTAAACCGCACCGGTTGCCACGCATCCTACACCTTTACGTGTGCTCTGTCACTCATGGTACGGCCCAGTGCAGCCTGCTCGGCTTATTACTTACAATTGGCATCTCGCTGATGGTGACCCCTGGCGGCATACCCGAAGCGGAATGGCTAAGTGAAAATGATCCCCTGACATGTACGCGTGGTTGCAATTTCCCAGCTGTACTTGTCCTGAATGTTCGCGCACGTATTACACGCCTCATTAAGACATTCCGCGCACCTTCAATCAAGCGTAACATTATTAGCGATTGCGGCGACAGCGTTCACTTGCTCTCTTGCTAGCTTGAAGGTGTACCGTTCCCAGCGAGGCGTAGGGTACCCAAAGAGTTCATTACTTAATGATTAATTACGGGCGTCGAATCATGCCCTGTGGCACATGGTCGAGACATCGTGGCCTACACGCAGCTGGTTATTTGTTGTTTATTTAGGGTTGTTGGCTGACGTGTTTCTATCCGGGTAGGTCACCACTTATTACCCTTATCATAGCAATGGTGTGGCGTGATGGCTGATTCGATAGAGATTCATACAGGGTTTGTGATCTACCCACTGACATGACACCCGCAATTATGATAGTGATTAAATCGATTGATCTTTTCACCCTTCCATCTGGCACGTGTCTTGATATTGGTTTTCCTATTAAGGCTGCAATTATATTAGCCCACGTTTGCCTTTTTTTTGAATCTAGCCTATTCGAATGCTGCCAAAGTTACATTTTGAATAGTAGTAATTTTCTTTAATATACCATTTGGAAGTGGTTAACTCACACTCATGCCTAATTTGAACATTCACCCCATTTGTGATAGACCAGTTTCTTCCTCGTCAGATACTCAATATGCCACTCAAACTACTACTCGTGAAGTCGTGCAATGAATTCGGTTTTCGTGTGTTTTCATGTGGGTTTGTGAGTCATGGAGCACAAACCGCGTATGATTTCACTCCTCTAATCCTCACAATCAGAGGGCGAATGTGAATTGATGGTTATGTCGACGATCAACCGCCAGCCCATAACCTCAACGCGGCATATGCAACCATTAACACGTTATAGGAATAGGATTAGCATATTAACAAGCAAACTGTCGACACATGAGCAGACTGCTAGTACTGAAATGCCTCGAAAGCGACAAATTTATATCCATAAACTCCCATTATTCATGCAGAGTAAATTATGATATTGAAATACAGTCTCTGCATGTACCATGTACCAGAGCAATTCCAATATTGATCTGTTTTGCTGTTGGAGATTTCGCCGAACTACACAAACAACTATCGCTGCCAGTTGGGCGCGCAGTAAAAAAAAGCAGGAAATACATATCGCTATAGCAGGGATGCCAAGAGCGTTCGCGGAAGGAGGATGCGGATGGCCGCGAGTGTGTCTGCCGCGAGTGGGTTCCTGTGGGGAGAAAGGTCATTGCCTGAAAATTGGCACGTTGCCGATGGTCCTCCGCGAGTAAGTTGGGGACGCTTTTCCGAGGGGGGGGGGGGGCGACAACAATAACGACGCGATAAGTTGGCAAACTTTGGGCTTCCACGAAAACTTGGAAGTATAGCGAGCTGTGGTATTTCCTCTGAGTAATAATTACTCAAAACCTACATGAGTAAGTTTCGGCTAAGTGTTTATTGAAATTTATTACACATGCTGTGACAACATACGAAATATCAGCGTTTGGAAGTGGAGTAATGTAAATAGTCTCGGAAATTGGAGCAAATCATGCCGAATCTCTGTGGCAGGCGCTAGGCGGCACGAATATGCGATATTGACCGTTGACCTTCCGATATTTAATGGCCCGTATGCGATCTCTGATCGAATTACGAACATTTGATTGCGCTCGAAATTGAATTTAACTAGTTACGCGCATCTCGCTGTGAACTGGCATGGCCCGCGCAGCGCGAGCGCGACCATAAATCGTTGCGCCGGCGCTCATTAACGCGATTTGCATGACAGTCCTGCGGGGCGCGCAGGACGCATCGCTGCGTGACAAACGGCCACCGGCTGGGCGGGCGCGAATCAATACGCACGATTGCCGCGGCGCCAATAACACTTCGATATTGATATTTTGTATACGCGCAAATCGGCTTTCAGCGCGCTGCACGTCGAGTGTGTCTTTGCGCCGCTGATGTGTGTACACGACGAGGGAGCAAACATCAGGGACATAGATGGATGGCGTCTTCCGGCGAAGGGGGCCCGCCACCGTTTGCGCTGTTAATCAAATTGCGCCCGCGCGGACAGTACTTCCGCGCGCACATATCGATTCCCGAGTGCGATCGTGCGTGCCGCACTTGGGCCGGCGATTTAATTATCGGAGATTTGTTTTGCGAGCGCCGGCGGCGCGTAATTATGGCACTTAATTTATGAACGCCAGCCAACAATGAGCAATAATTGTGTGTATGGCGCTATATTTGCTATTTACACCCGCGGCAATTGCCAGTTATACTTCTTATGTTAATATTGGGTTGATGATAATAATGGTTTATTCTTTATTTCCTTTAATCTAATTGTAAGATTAGCTTACTTAGAAACTTATAGTACCACGATTGCTATTAATATATCAAAGCAAAAATTTGCAAAAGTTGACAATTCTTGACAATGTGTCAATAGTACACACACTTTCTGACGTCACATAAAATATTAGAAACTGAGATTGAAACAAGAATATACAAAATAAGAACATAATAGTTTAGGGGAAAGCGGGGCTAAATTTACAAGGATAAGTTGTTCCGGTTGAGATATCTTCCTTATGATAAGAGATAAAAATATGTAGTAAAAACGTTGTTAAATGTGCAGCTCCAGCGCACCACCGGCAGCTATTAGAACTAAGCAACTGACGCCTTCTTTATTAGAAAGTGAACATGTTCAATGTGCAAATAAAGATTTTCATTCTTGGTATTTTTTTGGTATTTCTCGTAAAGTTGAGTAATTAACATTCCGTTTTTTGGTGTTTTCATAGGAGATATTTAATATTCGAGTATAATAGACGAAATCTGTTTATTGGGGCTAGATGGTCTTTTTTTGGGGCATGGTGTCACCACTCATTCATCCACGTTGTCTGATGAAATTGTTCCTTTAATTCATGTTCAGGTGAAGAATGGATTTATTGTATAGAATGTAAAAACTGGAATCATTGTAGATAGAGCAAACACTTATCAATATACTCAAAACTTGTATAAAAGTATACTTTTGTCGAAATTGTGATTTTGATGAACTTGCTGATGATTGATAAAATTCATATTAATTCATATGATTGAAGACTGGTAACTAAATAAGGAAATGTTTCCATAAATGACATCATTTTCTCAAATTATATGTTTTACAGATCTTATAACAACTTGCCTCAAGTTTGAAGAAAAAATTTGAAGATAATTAAAAATCGGAACTATATATAAAAATTGACGTCAAACAAAATATAAGAAAGAAATTAAAACCAGAATATACCAAAAAGAACCTAAACATTCACACTAGATGGTGCGCGATTATTGTAATTTTGAACAATGTGCCAATAGTTGCCTAATATGTACAAACTCCTTTTGACGTCACACAAAAGAATGAGACTGATGCCAATAGCAAATAAAGCAAGTTTTCGGAAGATACAAAGGAGAAGGCGCCTCAATAGCACCAGAATATCCGGTTACGAGCTTCTGTGCAGTGAATGGTTTCTTATCAACCAGGGCATCCTCTCAAGTGTCTGGCTGCCGAATGAAGACGATTCAAAGTGCGTGGAGTGAACGATCGTTTATCCCCCGACTAATCACAGCCACTTCACATGCTGCCATCCCCGCCTGTGATCTGTGCGCGTGTTTGCTGTTTGTGTGGAGCGCGAGCGGGCGCGCGCACACGCTCGCGGATGCTATCCACACAAGTTGTATAAATAAATTGATTTAAGTGCTTTTTCTTCGCGCGCACGCACGCACGCACCAGTCATCAGCCGTCAGAAATAACACACAAGTACGCCGATTATAGGCACGTTGTGCGGCGTGAAGTGTAGCACACGTCCCGCTCGGCGAATAAGTGCCCTCTTTACTTATTAATAAAAACCATACCGCCACCCGAGTTGCGGCGCTGTTATCGCCGATGTTTGCAAACTGCACTTGCGCGATTCTGTTTTGCGGGGCGCTCGATTGAGGTTAGAGCACGCGCATATCGAACAAGCCGCACATATTTTGCCGCATGTTTGTTTGCGTGCGCTCGTGTGTGAAAAGAATCCAGACCTACGACGTTGCCCTCCCAGGAAGTGACTTATCACGACTTAATGCAATCGCGCGCCGCGCTTACTTGTTCACGAACATTGCGCTCCCCCTTGGTGCTCGACCAGCGACAATTACCTAATGCGCGGCGCGACAAATCGCCCGTGTTTTCAGCACCCACGCACCTTAATCCCGCGCAATTAACGAAATTGAAGTGCGCGAGCGGTGCGAAGGGCAATCAGGGAAGTGGCGAGACACTCGTCGCATTCACCATATCTTGCGCCCATACAAATTACATTGCTCTTTTACGATCCACAATGATATAAATTAAATTAATTGACAAGATAATGGGGCTAACCTTCAATTGTGCGAAGACAAAACGTCGTTGAGCGTGCGCGCCAAGCCGGAATCGCATGCGCAACAAAGCCGCAACGGAATTCAATAAATAAATGAAAGCGTCGTAAAAGTGCCATCTTTATTTCTCGCATGTAATTGGCTATGATTTGGAGCTTATTACATTATAATTCCACAATTCATATGCTGTTCCAAACAACATTGGGCATACTTTTTTCTAAATTAATTAAAAAACGTGAAAGTTGTAAACAAATTCTAATGAGGTTACACGCCATGAATTATTTATAAAAATGACTAATCTATTTGTTTGTAGCTTGTCTAGCGGTAAATATATAAATAGAAAAACACTAACTGGTTTTATGAGGTAATACTGATGTCTTGAAATATTTGAAAACTGATGTAATGAAAGTTAATACCTTCTAAAACATATACAATTTCAACGAAAACATACAACTGTTTTGTAACATTCAAGATGCTGAGAAAGAATTGATCGTAAAATGAGTGACTAAATACGTGTTTACATCATTCCAATTGGAATGCATCCGGTTTTTGTAGCTACGACAAAATGTTAACCTCTATTAAGTACAACAAAAAGGCAATAAAATGTTTGTTGTTTGTTTTAAGTCTTTTTTTCGCATATCTCGCCTTAAAGTGAGGTATAATTCATCAATAAACAATGTAATAACGTCTATTTATGTTAACGAGTGACGGATAAACATTCAAAACAAAGAAGAATAAAAGTTTTTCAAAACTAGTGACGATAAGAATTGCAGCATTGTGATTGGTTAAAATCTCCACGATTCTCGATGATTCTCCAAGAATTGGTATTGATTTTGATGCACATGTAATGCATGCGTTCACACCAAATTTTCGTTGCGTACGTAAGACGC
>JAODGA020018223.1:0-12752 GCA_027574885.2 Drusilla canaliculata | reverse complement strand
TTAGGATAATTTGTTTTCAAAAAACATGATACGCCAATGAATTACTAGGGTATTTTCTCTTTAAAATTTCAGTTGTACCAATGCGTGTATTTGGTGGCCTACTTATCTATGGACAATCATTTTCGCTCACCCGATATATATATATATATATATATATATATATAGATTTTGTTATAAGTTATAACTGTTAGCCGTCGTTTGACGTTTCAGGGTTATAGTGGTATATCCGCCAATTGGGTTTTTTCTATAAGGCAGCGTTCAAACCTTGTGCGGAGCGTGTTGTTTATTTGCATTTGAATAAAAGCGTCAAAGCACCTACTAGCGACTTAATTACGCAATGAAACTTCGGTGTGAACGCATGCAATTTGTGGGGAATCGTCGAGAATCGTGGAAGTTTCACAACGCTGCAATTCTATTCTTCACTAGTTTCGAAACAAAAAACGTTTATTCTATTTGGTTTTGGATGTTTACCGTCACTCGTTAACATAAATTGGCGTTATTACATTGTTTATTGATGACTTATACCTCACTTTCGGGCGAGGTGTGGGAAAAGCATTTTTTTAAATATAAGTACCACAGTAGGAACGTCGTGTTTGTAAGACCTATTATAACTCAACGCGTAGGGCTATATTTATGGTATGAAATTTTGCGGGGTGAGCTAGTTTTAGATATATTTAAAATTGGCATACTACTTAATTTATTTCCTGTTGATTGAGTACGTTTACCGTGGATCATTAGAGCGGTAAGCGCAGTCATTTTTCCACGTTTTCCACCAGTTTTCCATGTGAATATTGTTGGCGATGAACTCGCACGCACAAAGCCACACGCGCAACCAACAACAACGACTCGCAGCAAACGGACGCAATTCCGCTAAGTACCCACCCGCTCCTCGCGCCGCGAGTTATTCCAGGCGTGGAAAATGAAAAATTGCAAACATCAAACACGGAAACAAAAGGAATCTTGAGCGCCGGCCGCAAAAGTCGATTATTGCTGCTGTTTGTGTTTTTCTTTTGCGTGCTTTTGCGCGCAGTAAACAAATTTCGTTCTTTTAATTTCATAAATGCATCATTAAAACGTCAAAGACTTGATACGCGTCTATTGTGGGCGGCGCGCGGTGGCGCGCGCGGCTGTCGGCAGTTTGTAGCGTCGATTTTTATTTGTGCGAAAATATTTGCAGTAAGTTGCTCGGATTTGTGCGGTCGGTTGACGGTCGATTGTTGTGTAATGTGCCCGGCGGCGGTGGTGGTGGCGCGCGCTCTACTCACTCCTCGCCTGCTGCGCTATGGTGAGCTGAGTGGGTGGTTTCACCGCCCCCACACAAATCACACGCAATTTCCAAGCAAAGCGAGAGTGCGGAAATATAAAAAATGATGCCGCTCGTTGCCAGCGACAGAATGACGAATTAAAGCGACCGCTTCGCGACTGCGACGTGCCATCGCTTGCCGCCGCCTCCGCCTCCGAACACCCCACCCCCGTTCGGGAGTGTTTGCGAGCGGTTGGCACGCTCACGTGTCTGTGCACGCACACGTGCGAAACAATGCAAAATATCATTTATTAACAAAAGTGTTTGCTTATCAGCACAACTATTTATTATATTTGTCTGTTTGCGGAAGAAGAAAAAAAAAAGAACGATGTGTCATTATTGCGGAGCGTTTCCGAGTTGTGTGTTTGAATAGTTTGAATTGCAAGAGCAAAGCGGCGCGGCAATTAATTACTTAATTGAGCAATTCATTAAAAGTTGGCTGATGTTGTTTGTCTAGGGATTTTCCCGAGATGGATGATTTCTATTCATTTTTGCTGGGGGAGGTTTTTGTTGCTTTATTTTAAATTTAGCTGTATTTTTGTTTTAAACATTTTGTGATATAGTGTACACGATATCCAAGATCAACTTTACCGTTTTCCAATTTGGGCTCATTAGATGGTAACTTTAGCACTAACTTAGATCCAAGTTTACCCGGAAGGAACCTAAGATATTTTAGAGTTAACGAAGCTATTTGGAACTTTATCTATTTTAATCTAACCTGGTATCAGATTTTGCGTATTTAATTGATTGTAATATGGATACTTCTCAATCCTGACTCAACTTAAAGTAAGTTGTATCTAACTTTAACCTAAAAATAGATGGCGCCGTGTTGCCAATCAACCTAATTTGAACTAAGCTTAATATTTGATTTTAATTTAATCTGGTATCACGTGAATATTATTTAGGATACTGGACGGCGAAATTAAACAAGTCTAGCCGAACATGGACTCATCTTTTGGTAGCTTCAACTTAACCTGGACCTCACCTAATCTCATTTGGACCTAATGTAATTTGGAGAAAATTTAATAGATGATATCTACAACCAGTTTGCTTCAGTTTACATGGGTTCCAAGTTCATTTTAAAGAGTTTAACTTAACCTTTATTCAAATTCAAACCTAAGAACCAACCTGGGAGCCAATCATATTTAGTCCCATCTGAAAATTAATCTAACTTTTCCTAAGCAGGGAACTGATCTTAAACCTAACCAAATTTACATTCATCATAACTTGCGCTATCCAACTAACTTTTACCTAATTGAACATGGGTCAATCTAATTGTAAGTCTAACTTAATATGGGCCCTAGCTAGTCTAAACTATCTAGTCCTCCTTTTGCTTAATCTTGTTTGACTCTAATATGATCTATGCTCATCCTAATACATACATTTAACTTTTTTCTCACATATGATATCACTTTGTTTATATTCGTTTTTCTTTCGATAATTGTGGATTACTTGCCACCACAAAGCCAGTAACAGTAGCATCACGCAGTTAATTCCACCATAGTAGTCGATGATAATGATGATGGCGCTGATGGGATGTCTCTGGACGGGCAGCGATGGTGATGGTGGCGGGCGGTGGCGTTGTTCACGCCACGCCACACACACCACGGCGGAAATTTAGCGCCAGAGCGGAAAGGAAAGCGGTGTTATCAGCAAAAATTCGCTGGCGCTCGCCGGATCATCAATCATTCGCGCCCGCGCGCGCGCCCACCATCTATGGCGACCGCTATCTATATCTTTGCAAGCGCGTGGCAGCGCAGCGGTGGTGTTGGGTGTGGGGGTGGCAGTGGAATGGGTCGTCTGATAGCGGCATAGCCCGATCGACAACCAACCACGGCCATCACGTCGCATTTAAGCTGCTCGGGCAGCGCACCCAGGGGTTGTTTTGTCGTATTAATGCTGTTGTAGTCGTAAATTTGTTATCAAGTGTTCGTAAATAATAATAAAATGTGTAGTAGTAAAGTTGATATATAAAACTATCTACGCCAGGGCGTGTATTATGTTTGGCTTGTACTTTATGGAATCTTGAACATTGCATGAAATTGTTTTGTGGTTGGTTGGATGACATTCAGGCATTTGACATTTTTGGAGTTTTAAATTTGGATTCTGGACTCAACTTATACTAACCTGTGGCTTACTTGAATAACTGATCAGGAGCTCACCAACTTTAATTTTACCTGATATTAAGTAATTGTCGAAATTTGTCTTAAAATGGAAGTAATCTAAGTCAAGCGGGATACAATTCCTTAATTTGGAATTAATTTTTGTATACTAACCTAATTTGGATTAAATCTAAGGGACATGGTTTGCAATCAACGTGATTCCAAGTGGACTCACGTCTATTTAACATCCTGATGTCTTGATCTATACCTGAAAAACTCATTCTAAATTCAATCTAAATTGGACTTGATCAATCTAAGGTACAGCTGTACATCAATTTAGACAGCTCGTTTTTGTTTGGAACTCATTTGCATCCTACTTACCAGAAACAAAACTAACTTAATTTAGAGTTTACTTGTTAGTACTAGGTTACTAACTCGAATTTATTTTCTTCAATTGGAATTATACTTCTAACTTAAAGTAAACTGAACTTATATCTGAGATGGATGGCAACCAACCCCCTTTATTCTGATAATAGGTGATCTAAGAGTTTTTAACATTCTGATAACTGGGTTCAAACCTGAAAATTTACTGAATCTAATCTAAATTGGACATGACCAATCAGCTGTACATCTCTCTAAGCAGTTTCTACGTATCTGGAACACGAACTTGAATCTGTTCTTGGCCTAATTTATTGGTAGTATAACGAACTGAATTTGAAGTCTAACTGGATTCTACTTCTAAGTTCTACTTTTAGAACTATAATTTCCAATCTAAAATAACCTGGACTTAGCTTAATTTGCACTACTTAAGAGACGTGATCTGTAACCAGCATCTTTAAGCCTATTTGGTTACCCAGTTGATTTAAGTCAGTTTAACATTCAAATGACTTAACCCTCATATAAAGAATCTATTCTGGATCTTGTTTAATCCAATTTGGACCTGACTTATTTATTCTGGGTACAATGTAAGCAACTCATTCTTGTCTGGAACGCGTCTAACCTGATCTTGTTCAATTTAGAATGAAATTTGCGCGATAATAATATGAATCAGCAGTCAGCAGAGGAACATCTTGGGATGATTCTAATACATTGCACTATCTAATGTTTCTTCTTTTATCCGTTGCAGGTTTCTGGCGCTGACGTCAACAACCACTCTGATCCATACGCCGCTGCCGCCGCAGCGCTGGTGCTGCCATACCGCCGCCACCTCTACCACCACCACATCGCCGCCACCACGACCACCTTCTGGAACGCGTGCGCGCGCTTGCTTGCTGGCTCGTGTGGAAAGTGGGGGAGGACAAGCGACTGCTGGTCTGTGCGTCAGCTGGCGTCCCGACGCCGCGCGTCGCCAGTCTGCGTCAGGAGCGTTTGTCGTCCGCATCGCCGCCGTTGCTCCGCATCACGAGCATCGCTAATCTATACACATCTCTCGGGGTGTATCGATCTCTCGCCACGCCGGCCGTGTATGTGCCATCCTCTCGCGCGCACTTTGGATTACACCGCACCGCTCTGTGTGTGTTGCGTTGCGTTTTTGGGATTATCTGGTGAATGCCGAGTGACAAAGTGAAACAAAAGTGACGAAAACATGCCAAAGCTAATGGCGCACCAACGCTGGTGGTGATTTTTCGCACATGGTGGTGAATCCTCACGCATTGGATTTTGACCAAAGGAACCTCTTGCTAAACGTGCGATTTTTGTTGGTGTAAAAAAATTGGCTAAGTGTGTGCGTGTGTGTGAGTGTGGATCTAGTGCGTGTTTTTCTACGTCGCCGAAATGGTGGTGCTGCACGAGAAGAGAGTTACGTTGGCTGCGCACGTTTACGCCGCCGTGGTGGTGATGGTCCTCGCGGTGGGTGTCGTCGTGAATGGTGTCGCCGGCGCCTGGCAGGAGAACGTCAGACCCAAGATGTACGTCCAATTAGGTGAGTCGCATTTTTATCTCTTCCTTTTCTTTGTATATAACATTTTTACGTATTATCCAATTAGAGATAAATTTAGCGCAAGTTAAATTGATTTGTACATTAATAACTTACGCTTTCTGTTGCGTTTGTCGTGGGGAGAATAGTAATTTCCCGAGTCTTATTTGTTTCCACGTTTTTTTATGGGGAATCCGTGATTTCATTTCTTTATTGCGTGCCGAGGGTGCGTGGACGGCGATCGTAGATTACGCCTTTTCCGCCGCTGCTTCCTTTGCACCTTTTTCGAGTTACTACTTCTAAATTCAGTTCCACGTGCCCTGGCGTTGGTTGTTTTATTTCTTATTTCTGCCGGTAAGGCCACGACCGGGGCCCTTTTGCTTTGTTTGCTCAGGTTATCTATTTTTAAAACAAATAGTTCTTCCACGAAGTATAGTATAATAGGATTTCTAATAGACTAGCATTTTCTAGTTTTGAAGTCATATGGAAAATTCTTATATTTATTGTTATAGTTAGTGCCAGAGATAATAACAGATTAAATTATATCATATCAATTTATACTACTTTTATATATATTTTTATTACATTTAGATTCATTTATAAAATATGTATACCAATTTATGTTACATTTATATACTTAACATATAAGTATTTTCGGTGATAAATTAATATTCTCAAAAATCAATCAATTATTAAATGTTATTAAGAGGAAGCACATAGTTTTTTTGTGACTTATTGTAACCATCCTGTCAACCATTCTATCATGTTTATTTCTTTAATTGCTGTTTGAAAGGAATACTGATATTTGCTGGAATATCTATAGCAAATATTATTCACTACTTCATTGTTTATATTTGGCAAAGAGATTGCCGCACACAAACACTTGGTTGATTTAAAATCAGCATTTTTCAAATTAAAATTAAGATAGTAATTTATTTTTCTAAATTGTTAATTTTTTAAACTGAAGAAAATTGCATTTATTGAATAATATTCCGTTTAATTCTGAAGGCTCAATAGGGAACACATATCTGTATTTGTGCGTTATGGCCGAATCATAAATTTTTAATAATTGTGAAAATTAATTTTGATATTGCTTTACATCTACATTTTCTTTAAAAAAATATTTTGTAAAGACTTTCATTTTATAGCAGAATAGTATTTTTGTTCTCAATTAAGCAAAAAATGTTTGTATTTACTGCTGGTTCTAACTTGAGTTAGAATTCAACTCGACTTAGTAACTCGAGTTGCACATCTGTAGTTATAGGTATTAGTTAACCCGGCTAATTTCGTATCTTCATAAAATTAGTTAATGTTTTGGTATCTTATTAACTACTAGGCATGATTACATTTATATTTTAAAGATTTTGACACATACAAACTGTTTAAATGTACATTTTTTTTTAACTTTTCAAACCTTATATTTTACACCAGCTTTCTTTCTTTTCTTTTCTTTTACACAAACTTTCTTTTCAGAATTATAAAAACCCAAGTTAATGCTCAACAGCATTGCGCGTTATTTCCTGCTTTAGTTGCACTAACAGACGTAAAAAGAGACAACAGCAAAAAGTAAATATTTGTTTTTGTCAATTTGAACGTCTGAATGTCTCAGATCCTTCTTCAAGCTAATACAAATCCAATATAGAAAGATTTATTAAAATCCATTCAATAGTTCTTGAGTTATAAATGTTGTTGCAAATACCACTTTTTTAACTTATATACATTTAAGTTTAATATTATTCGTAAAATTTTGTTTTAATTATTGACAAAGTAATAAATATTCGAGACGAAGACAAATCCAACATAATCAAAATCATAAAAATTGGTTCAACCGTTCTTGAGCTATAAATGAGCTATAAATGATGTAACTTACACTTCTTTCTTTTCTTATAAAATAGATATAAAATTGATGCCTTAATCTCTAAAAGCTCTAATATAACCAGAAATAGAATTATTTCATAACCAGCTCCGTCTATTTATCTATCTTATTGTGCATGAAACGCCGACACGGGCAAATGAAACGCAATGAAAATTAAACGAAATAAGGGCACGTCAGACAAACACACACACACACTTCCACACCCACACACTGTGCTTCTTCTCTTGTAATGAATGAATGAACAAGGTTTGGTTTGGGCCGCGCGCCGAGTCGGGTTATGAGGGTTGAAAGGGTACACACAGTCTAACAATGCAACAATGGCATCAACAAAGAGCGCTTGGGAAGATGGGTACATGTGGGCAGGAGCAATGGGTAGAGCGATGTATTGTAACGCCACACGCTGTAATTCTATACGTTTGCCATTTATTAAAAATTTACGATTATCATTAATGGTTTAAAATTGAAATCTAGCTTTCAAATGGCTGTTTTTTGTATTTTTATGGCTCTTTCTTTATGGTTGGTTGGAAAAAGAATGGCTTGATCTAGTTTTTGATACAGGTTTATGTTGCTTGTGTATGGAGTGAATCGGTTTTTTAAGACTCTAGTTTCTGGTTTTTTTTTGTTCACTGTGATGTTGGTGTCTTCATGAGATGCTTTTGCTTGCGTGTCTTCTTCGTCGGTGTCCCAGTTGCTCCACCATAAGTTAGTCAATAAATAACGCTTGGCTTGGAAATCCAACGCCTACAACGCGCCGCTGTAATGCCAACACTCATATCATAAAATATTCCCCGTATGCATTACTCAGCCATGGAGCTATGCGAGCCATGGAGCCGGCAAGGAAGTGGAGCTAAGAAAATAAGATACGAGGCGACAAGTTGTGGAGATAGACTCCCTATGTGTGTGTGTACGCAAGTGTGTGTGTGTGTGTGTGTGTGTCATGCATGTGTGGATGGGATAAAATAAGACGCGATATTGTTGCGGATGGAAATGAGTTGTTACGCTGATGTATTGCGTGCACGCATGTAGATATGATGTGCGGGTTCTTGATCCAATTGACTGCATTCATGCGCGTAGGCGTAATTGCCGCAAGCTGACTTCTTTCAATCTGTTAAATCGGGTTTAGGATATATTAAAGTCAAGCACCGTTTTAATATAATATGTTCTGTCATACTTGATTGTAAGTTAAGATATTTTTCGCCTAGACGAGAATAAGGTCACTTCTACGTCTTCTTGCGCGTTAACATGACGTCATAGAGATCATGTTGATTTTGACTTTCAAATTTTTATATATTACGATTATATGTAATACATAAAAGTCAATTTTGTCTTGAATAATCTGAAAAAGCGCTCAACCAATTTTGATGTAATTCTGTATACATACGTGGTTTATGTTAATGTAAAATTTAGGATAATTTTTATGTTATGATTGATGCTTTAATGTTTACTAACTGTCCTAACGAACTTTGTACTGTCAATAAACTGTCAGATATCTCTTTTTTCTTATATTTTTTCAACGTTTGAATGCACTAGATCCTTCTTTGAGTGCATAAACATGCTTCGCAGAAAGAATAATCAAAATTGGTCTAGTTATTCTTGAGCTTGTAATAACGTCTACTCTTTTATATATAGATTATTATGGTTTTAAAGAAATCATCTAGTTTCATATTTTGAATAGATTGCGATGCAAACGAAGAAAAAGTATATCACGGCAAAAGTCAAAGTTTGCTATGTTGTTTGCTATGTCGTATTGGTCTATGCTTAGTTTGTTAATTCTGTGTGATATCAGATCTTTGAGTTTGCTCGCAATTTTGTCTTTATTTTTTTGTGTGTACTTTGCACGGTTTTTTTTCTACTTTAATAACTTTTGATGTAAAAATGATTTGAATAGCTTCTGGTTTACGCCACAACGCACTCTTTGCGAAAGCTTGCATTACGTTTGCCGGTCGGTCCACGGCGGCGTTGCACTTGTAAACATATCGGAAATAGTCGTTTCCGGCGATGCGCGCGCGGCTACCAAACTCAATTAAAACGCACAACGAGCGCTCACTTTGCGCGCAGCGCGACTATATTTATAGTGGGCTCTGCCTATATGTGTGTGTTTCTGCTGGTTTGCTTTGCTGCATCGAGAATGCTCTGAATGCTTTGCCCATCATGATGGCGGGTCCAGGTTTACTGCTGCTGCCTCGCTATTCATAGCCGGGAGAGGATTTATAAAATTGCTTGCTTTTCAGCGGCCCGCTTGAGGTCAATCTTTTAATTACAAGTTCAATCTTGATAGAACTTTGAAATCGGAAAAGTTTGTGTGCGCCCTCGCAATAGAATATTATAGGTCATTTAATTTTAGGCGATTAATCGCGTTGGCATACGAATCAAGTAAGAATCAAAGTTAAATGCTATGTTAAATTGACTTAATTTATTTGAGATTTTAAAACAATTGAATTAGTTTTAAAAAATAATAGAGTTTTATTTTATTTTATATTTAGTTATAATTTTTGCACTATGCACATCGTATTTTCTTCACTGTGTTTTGATAAGTTTAACCGTTCTGTTTTTTTGAGCCCGAACATTGGCAAACTCTCATGTTCATATATGACTATGTTCGTAGGTAAAAAAGCACGAGTCAAATGATTTTTATTAGTTGTCTACCAACGTTTTATCGTAATCTAGGAAAATAAACAACATACACAATCGATTATTTCAATTATGTTTAGAGTAAGTGTTCATTCTACCTTGAAGTTTTATATGCAGTGTGCTAACTGGTTTGCAAATTATTGGCCAATGTTTTTAATAAACCTTTGAGGCCGTCCCATTATTTTTTTTATAATTTTATTTTGCAGTTTTCCATTGTTTATGCTGCACATTTGCTTTCAAGTATCTCCAAAGAATATCATTGGCCAGAAGGGCCTGTGGATTGAGCTGTTCAAATCTGCCAATCTATTGGTTTTGAAATATATTAACACAATTGAAACCACATAATTGATATAAAATTAAAAAATATGAAGGATATTATGAGTAATTAATGCAGCGATTCTTATATTTACAAAAGAAAAACGGTAGAAAAAAAACAATACATCGTTTTACTCTTGTTTTTTACCTGTGAACATCAGCATACATGGTCATGTACGTTCTCTATGGTCGGATTTAAAAAGAACAGCATGACATAACATATTTTAAAATAAATTATTTTGTACTAATGAAATTGTTTACGCAAACTTTTAATTAATCCTATTTTTCTTGTTTTTGGCGTATTATTTTCTTTACAATTTTCTAAATATTTAATTTTATACGAATTTTTTTACATCAATTACAAATACAACAAAACCAAAAATATCAAAATTTGAGCAATCGTTTTTAAGTGATGTTCCTACATACATTTTTGACAATTTTTTTTTTTACATATACAGATTAGCTATTTCAGTAGACATTTTCTATATATACAAATTTGACTCAATTTGTTTTTCAGTTGTTTGTAATCGCTAGGAGAAGGTTTTTACGAGCGAAATTTTTGGGGAAATCTTCCGGAAACAACGGAAAATTTGGAAAATGTCTTTTTTTGATAGACGGTAACACACTAATATCGTTCTGAAATAGCTTTTCGAAGAGAAAATTTGAAATTTAAAATTTTGTAAAATTAAACATTTTGTCACATGATTTGAGGACTTTGGACAATGTAAAGCTGGAAAAGCCAACGCAGACTTTACGAAAAAGAAAGAAATGGAAATAGAAATTCATAACGAAAATATCATATTTTTATAGTTTTTAGAATTTTTCATTTTCCGATTCTAGCGCTATATTCAATTTGTGTTTTTTATTGTTGCTCACTTGTAACTTGCTTGTTTCGTATTTTATTTACATAAAAAGTTTTAATTTTGATTTTTCTTGCTTGCGATGTTGCTTCCAATGTTGGTTGCTGCTTGCTTGGTTGTTTGCTACTTACCGTTGGTAGTTATTAAATTTTCCATCTAAAACGAACGATTTACTGGATTATTCCGGCGATAAATCACCGCCTCTCTTTTTCGCTGGCTGCGCGCTCCTGTGTCGTTTTGCTTAACGATGGCGATGCACAGTGCGTGTGCCACCTCTTTGCTGCTTCTTCTTCTTCATGTACACTGTACACACCGCTTTGGTTGTCGGGTTTCTGGCTTGTCGGTGTGGCTGCGGTGCTTCCTTCCATGCATCAAGCTTCATTTTCACTGCGTCTCTTCCGCGCCGCCGCACCAACACCATCACCACCTTCGCTTATTTTCTTCTTCGTGTCTACGTGGCGCGTCGCTAATACCGTAATAGGATCATTGTTGCTCGTTTAAACTTATTGTGTTAGCTTTATCTTTTTTTACGCTGACGTGCCTTGGTGTTTTGTGTGTCTATGTATGCGCTTGAGTACAGCATGGAAATTGCGTTGATATTGCTGAAATAAATTAGCAAATTTTTGGGAGGGAAAGCCGGCGTCTAATTGCTTTCGTCGCCTTAGTTCCTTATTTGCAGCTTGCTTTCGTGGGATTGTGGGTGGTTTTTAAATAATTTATCAGTATTTAGCTAGTCGTTAAAGTGTCAACTAGAATTTATTTTGTTTTTCTCTCTCTCCTGCTTTAATGTTTATTTATTTTATTGCAAAAGTAGATGACTCAGGAAAGTTTGTACCGTCTGATAAAAAAAATTTAATTATAAATTTTTCTATTCTTAGGTAAAATAATTGAAACAAAAGAAAAAGGAATTGTAAAACTCGGTTTTACATGACTTATATTTTATCACATTTTTAAATATGTTGATACTAGTTATCTTTTTCTTAATGAATGCAAATGCAACAAAGAAAGAATTATAAAAATTGGTCCAGTCGTTCTTTAGTTATACACATTCTTACAAACTCCACTTTTTTATATATTTAGATAGATAAATTGGATACAAACTGGGTTTAAAAAAATTCTAAGTTTAATTCTTTTGTCATAATGTGAAATTTTTGCGTTATTATTTTTTATAAGAAGGAAGCTGAACCGTTGGAAGACGAATATCTCGTTGGGATCTGCTTTTATCTGTGGGTTAACCACAACGTTGCCGAAACACGCTTCCAATATAAATGCAAATTTAAACGCGTTGTTTTTTCTTTAAACAAAACTCTCGGGTTGTGCGCTGGTATACTGAACAAAGACCAGCTGTGATAATGCAGCGTACTTTTCGTTATTTTTCCGGTTTTTGCGCTTGCTTAACAGTTTGTTGCGTTTTGTGGTCTTTTTCTAATATTATAAGCAATTAGTAATAACTTGGTTAAGATATTAATACAAGTATTTATGAAAAACACAAAAACGTATCTTCATTATTGATTATCTCTAAAATATTCTTTAAAATCGTTCAATAGGGGATGAATTACGGAATATGAATTTTTCTTTATTGTAAATTAGAAAAAGTGACGTATATATACAAAATTGTATTAACATTGGTCCAGGGGATTAAATGATTATCTCGTACAAAAATCTGTAATGCGAGATTTTTATGCATATTTGAATTTTTCAAAATTTTTGTAAAGTATTCAATAATCTTATACAGTTAAAGATTTATTAT
>JAODGA020018027.1:0-10174 GCA_027574885.2 Drusilla canaliculata | reverse complement strand
TGAGAAGGGGGGGATACGGGCGGGCCGGGGGGGGGGGGGGGGGGGGGGCACAGTCAATCAATACTCCAACAATTGCTATGCAATTGGAAGTCTTTTCCAATTGAAGCAGGGTTGGATGATGCTTCCTAAATTCCGCAGTAATTGCTGCATCTTTGCCTTGCACCATTCGCTCATCCTCAGCGTGCCACGCCACTAAACCACGAAGGCTATCACGCCTGCCATTATATTGTTTCGGCGATTTCATTCCAGGCAATTCCAAGTGCAAAGCCTCCTTAAGCCGCCAGAACATATTGAACAGCGCGAGCGAATCGCTTTCACCACGCCGCTCCCGCTGATGACGGTTGGTTGCTTGACTGTTGTGGCAATGGAAAAGGGGGGAGCTTTTTGAGTGCTGGGGTGTTGGTAGCGCTGTGACGGCACTGGCGGTTTGCAGGGCGAATTCTAATGTTACCGCGACCCTGCCGCGAAAACTAATTTAAATTAAATCCTAGTGAATTACCACGAGTTGCCGTCGCGAACGGCGCGGCCATGGCGAGCGGCGGCGTGACAACCGTTTCCCCGGTCTCGCCACCCCCTCGTACACTGCTTCCTCCAACCCCTCGCACACGGCTGCGCTGGTGGCGGCGACAGAACACTGCGAACACTGTTGCAATGTTGACGCTCCAATGTGGTGGTATGCATGTACACGCTTTCAGCGTGCAGGAGTCTGTGTGGGTGTATGTGTGGAACGCGACGGCGGTGGCGGCGGTCGCATCAGATCCGTTTACGTATTCCCTCCACAGAACGATGTTCCGACACGCTTGCCTCGCCGCCTCCCCCACCCATGTGCGCTCGTTCCCCGGCGCACCGAATTTATGTGACAATTTAAATGAAATTCTCGTGAATTACCATGGAAACCGCTTGCCGTAAGCGCTGCTTTAGTGAAACGTTGCCGAGCGAAAACGAGTTATGAGATACGTTTAAGAATCGCTAGCATGGAAAAATGAATTTTTCATACATCGATCTTTATTTTGTTCGCGCGGTTATTCTTTTCCTCTCAAGGATACTTTTCCTGTCGATTTTGCTGCTATGTGCCGCCCCCATAAATTGGTGGTGGGGGGAGGGGAAAAGGGCGGAATGCTGGGGGTTTGGAGCGCTGCGTGTTTCGCTGCCATTTTCCATTTTCAAACGCGCTATCAAATATCCTCGGCCTCCAAAAAAACCTATTATTTTATTGTATGCATAAAAAATGAGTTTGTGATTGCGTACGGCCGCAGCGGCGGCGCTAGGTGGCGGTTGGCGCTGTTTTTCAGATTTTGATATATTTTTTTTGTTCATTTCGAAATCGTTCGGCGTGATTAAATCAGGACACTCGGCTGGTGAGCGGCGATATACGTGCGCCGGAGTGCACGCGATTGCGGATTGCAGGAAACCCGATCCCGAAAGCGAACAAAAATTAATTGCCAGGGCTGGTCCGCGTCGTAAATCTACTTTAATCCCCGCATAACGATAATAACAATAATCGAAAACGCCGAACGCGCATTGAATTTTATTGGCTTGTTAAATAAATTTTGCCGCGACGCGCTTGCATGCCAATTTTGTGTGGCGATTTCATTTTCCAGGGCAACCGCCAGAAGCGGTCTGCACTAATCCAATCTCATTATTTTTAATCAGACTGTATGTCGCCAATCGGCAATGGCAATAAAAATAGGCAAATTATTTTTTTGCTGCAATGTTGTATGAAAAAGATGCGTTCTATTGCTGAAATTGGGCCAAACGGTAAAAATTGTATTATATAATAGAGTAATGAAATTTTGTTAATTCGAGGGAAATTGTGAGTTTGAAAGGACTGCGTTGCGCATTGTTTGCCATTAGCTTTCCAATCAATATTTAGAATTATTTGCGCCTCTGCGCGCCGTTCTTTTCCTCTGCCGCCGATCAGTTAAACATGAAACTTATGCACATCGGGCGTTATTTGTAGCGCGGTGGTCATGGCGCGGCAATAGCGCCACGAGCGGATTTAATATCCCATTGGGAGTTTTCATTTACGTTTTAGCATGAAACCATCGCCTGGGAAAACCAGTCTGAAATATCGCATCTGACCGCTGCTACACTGACCGGAAGTCCATTAAATTTTCACTGAATGTTTGTTATATTTCATTCGGGCGCAGGTTGTTCGTCGGGAATACAGCAAACTCGAAATATATTCCCTACTCGCGTCGACGTTTTATTGCAATGTTTCCGTGTGTACGCTATTTTTTTTTTGTTGGCTGCCAAGCGAATGCAAGTTTGGAAGGGCGAGTTGCATTCAACTGAAAATCTGATACTCGCCAGTTTTGCGGGATAGGCACGTTAGTGATGGCCCTATGCGACTCGATAAAATTGCATAATTCATTGACGTATTTTTGCCCAAGCGCTGGTTGCGCTGCGCCGGCGGACGAGGCGCGATGTTCTCTCGCACCTCCGTAGCTATTGATGCGCCATTCGAAAACGTATGATTCTTGTGGGTCCTATAAATCACCAACTAGCGGCTAGTAAATAATAGATGGCGTTCGATCTCGGGGCATTTTCGCATCTCTGTAGTTTACGTCGGCATAGCGCAGTTCTGGTGCTGTGTCTCCGGCCGCCGCCGCCGCCGCCGCACATGGTAAAACGCTCCGCAACAGCGCACGGGCGCGTCCAAAATGTTTTTCAGGATTTGGCGGGAGGTGAAATGATGAAGAAGTGCAAAATGGCGGCATACCGTCGGGCACGTTACGCTCATACTTTTTCATTATATTATCTGTACGTGTATGTCGGTGGAAGTAAATCAGAGTTATCAACGAAATGAACGCTGCCTCCTAACGTCTACGAGCCGCTTCCACCGCCGCTTGCATCAACCATCTCAGAGCTCAACTTCTAAACGAGAAATAACCGTCGCGACGTGACGCGAGCGCTAATGCAATTTTTACTGCTTTTCTCGTACCTCATAAGTCATCTTTCAATTCGTTTGCGGTGGCCCGGTCGCGGCGCAATTTCCGAGGCAGGACACGAACCGCCCCGCCGCCTCAGTACGCCCGACTTGATCGTATCGATAAGGATACGAGCAGTCTAACGTGATGAAAAATTACAACTCGTCTATAGTTTCTTTTTTACTTTTCTCTTGTGGTTTCTGTGGTGTTTTGTGGTTCTGTTGTAAATTAGATTATAATGATTACTGATTGTTTACGTCGTAAAGGCATGAATCTTGCATCGACAATTATTAGAGGTTTCATATTTCACAGATTTCTTTGATGTAAAAAAATATAATAATTTTTAGCAAATATTATAATATTATAAGATAAAGAATGTCATCAATCGCCTCATTTTTGTGGAGGGTAGTTGAGTTTTCTTGTACGACTACAAAGTAACGACTTTGACTCTTAACTTAAGGGTGACTGGTAATCGTCTGTCATTACGGTTAATTCACCACATTTTCCTCCTGGGTAACTACAAATATCACTTTCTAAAATACAGTCAGCAGACGTGAGGTAGAACAAAATGACAGATACCACCTTCATGTAGCAGGGGGTTTTAATTTAGTTTTTAGTTAATTTTCTTAAAATAAAATCTACAGTCTCAACTCTCACTAAAAGTTGCTTTAAAGAACTCTTTAATTCTCACCAATATTGAATACATTGATAATGTGGAAATTATCATATAATTTTACACTGATATCAGTTTTAGGTGAAATAACACATTGCATAGAAATAAACGTAAATAATGCGCGTGTCGTATAATGACGCGGTGTACTGTCGATTAGTGCACATGGTGGAGTGAAAGTTAAATATTCAAATCATCACTTTAGGAAAACATGTGCGCTGTACCGATTAATGTTATTGACAAATTGTCGCGGCCGCGCCGCGCCGCCTGGCATTCGGTGCTTTTTGAGCACTGCATGTGTGTGCGCGGGCAACAAGAACCGTAGATCAAATAGAGGTACCGCGTTTATAAATGCTATGTAATTAATGGAATGTAATTGAATTTGAGTTTATTAGCATGTACTCAATTAGCGCACGCCGCGTGCGTCCCACAGACTGTGCGTGCTTGTGTGTGTGTGTGTGTGTGTGTGTTGTATCATGTGATAAGGGATATGTAACAAGGGTTTTCAATCGAAAGAACCGCAAATCGATTGCGACTTGGTATAATCACAGAATCACGAGCGTAAAATGTTCGTGTACCTGTGCGCGTAAGCGAGTGTATGCACAGACATGTGTGTTTTGTGTGCGTGTGTATTTGCGAAAAGAAAAACGCAAGCGCAGAGCTAGAAAAGTTACTACGAGCGCACATAAGGTCTCTAATAGTGTGCTCTTTTTGTTGGTCGTACGAACCACTTAGCATTTACACGAATTATCCATTATCCGAGCTTAAAGTGATAAGTTAATAGGATGGTGGGGGGCGCGTGGCGGCGCAGCGCACTCGGGCAGCCGCTTCTCCAACACATTCCATTCGATGGTGGTGGCGGCGGCGGCTAGCGCTATTTTTCCCCGCGCGCTGCCACCCACTCCCTCTCTCCCACCTACGCCGCAGCCACCGCCACCAGCGGCGCGCGCCTGCCGGTCGGTCGGTTTTTCCCGCACCCGACGCGCGTTTTTCCACCAGCGCCGCGCAGGCGGAGCCAGCGCGCCACGCCGCCCACATTTTCCTTAGCAACCGCGCCGCGCGCCAACGTTGCCGACGGGCTGTGCCCGCACAGCCCACAGTTTAGGCTAACGAGATTTCGATCCCACTTCTTCGGCGCGGCTACCTACTGCCGGCGAGGATGGGTGCGCTGTGGTGCGCGCGCGACTCTCGCCTCTATGCGCGCCGTAAAAGGTGATGCTCGAGGTGTCAATTGGCGGGGCGGCGCGCGGCGGCGCGGTGCCGGTTCGAACGGGCGTCCGAGTGTAGTTGCAAATTTTTCTCTCGATTCGCCACGGAATTGATTTTTTTGTTGAGCTACGCGCGACGTCTCACACGGATGCGCCGCTACTGTCGTTCATGGTTCTATGGTCCTATTTCTATTTGCTCACCGGGGGTGGCTGAATTCCCTGCTAGTCGGGCGTGAACTGCGTTCGACAAGTGAGCACCGGCAAGCGCTTCATTTTCATGCGTTTAACTGATTATACCATTATATCAATAAGAATATGTAATTGATATATTTCTTTAATCGGACAAAGATATACAATATATCAAGTTTAACCACAATAATAGAAAATTGCAAATATAAGAATTTACCTAAATATAAAAATAAAATTTAGTCCTAATATGTAAACTTTGATATGTTATCAAATTGTGCTTTCTATTATCGTCCGATTGCATGTCCTTTATCCATTGCCAGGAAAAATACTATTTTTTGGATCAAATTATTTCCTCGTTTACAGTAGAATAGAAATAAAAATTGCCTATAAAATATTCCATCACAAGCGATGTTTGGTAGCTTGTGATGGAATATTTTACCTCCCCAAATGCAAACTCATTCTTGATAGTTGTATTTACATACCTAACTATAGTTCATTACGTATATAAATATTAGAAGATTAGGAGACATAAAAAAAATAATAGTAAGCTTATGTTTGTGGTCTTACTCTCTAATGTAATGATATTACAAATTAACTTTTGAAATAAATAAATAATTTATCGCTGCCGTGGGCATCATAATTAGATTTTTATATCCAATCCCATAGTAGACACACACGAATACAGATATACATACACGTGCACGTACAAGAACATTAATTATTTTTGCTAATTTAACGCAAACAAGCGTTTCGATTATGTTGCTGTACATCCGCTCGTTATTATTTGCCTATTGCCGACCCACCTGGGCTACTTATCGGATTTCTCACGCGCCGCGACCGCAAAACCATCCAAACATTATTAAAATGTGTATTGTGATACAATTTCATTAGCATTTTAATTAAACGTCGCAACACGAACGCGAGGCAGCGTGTTCACACAAACACTTTGTCTATCGCGGCCGGTTAACAATAATAAAGCGGCGCGCGTAATTCGCCATATTTTTTACACCCGACCCACCAGATCCCCCGTCAACCGACGAGCACTTCCTCCCGCCACGTTGTAAATTAATTACAATAATTAGCGCATTAATATTATGATTATTTAATTGTGGCTCGTTGTAGCCGTCATACATCATCTTGTCGGGACGGCGCGGCGCAGGCAACTCATTAATTCGGAACGAAACAGTCGCAACGTTGATGTGGACCTGGGCGTTGTGTGCGAGAAGCACATTTCCGCTGTGGCCATACTTCGGCCATCTTCGATGTACCCGGCAACGCATTGGTGCGCATTAATTAAATTGCTATGCGACCAGGTTAATAATTTAATTACATTTGGCCCAAGTTCATCTCATTTTTTAAGCAAACAAACCAATCCATTTATATGCTAATGCTGAAATGTACGTCTTGATTTATATTTGTTTGGTTGGTATTTCTACATCTTTAATATATGAACATGTTATGTTTTTTAATTAATACTTAGGTAAATTTTACACCGCTGATCCATCTGACGGAATTGAATGTAAGCTGTGATTCTATTTAATAATTTAAAATAGACACACAACGACATCTGTTGAACAGTACTTACATTATACACAATAAATAATTTTCTATATTATCATAATAGCAAAATCACAAGATACTTTAGATAGGCATGTTTCTCAATTGCAAGCATAACTCAATGCAGAAAAATGTATAATTCAAGCCCAGAGACAGATGTAGATGTAGTTGTAGTGTAAAAACGTCTTTGCCGTGATTTCTCGACTTTCTTTGTCATTGACTCTTTCAAAAAACAATTACAAATCAAAAATTTACATTGAGATATTTATTGTAACTTATTGGTACCTACCTACATGCTTAATAAACTTTGATTCCCTTGATTATTTTTGCGTCAGGTTTAGTTGCTGAGTGGCTGAACGCTATCAATCATTCGGCTCTGAGTTTAAACCCAGTTTAAACCCAGACATGTGTGCATGTGTGCTCCTAATGGGTAGCGACTACAACTTAATTATCTAATAATTCTTGGTCTAAGAATATCTATCATATAATGATTGTTATATATTATCATTGGCAAGTGGCCCAAATTAGTGAAGTCCGGGTGTGCTGATATTTCTAGCAATAACTATAACTATACTTCTAATAACTGTACTTCTCAATATTTTGAATCATTGTAAACCTTTTCCTATTTGCAAGTCAATGTTTATAAGATATGAATGAATTTATGCCATTTATATTGATTAAAAATTAAAATTCTTTAATATTTGACTAAGTTTATTTAAATCTGAATTAAAGTTGAGCCTGTCCTGTCAAAGTTGATATGTTAAGAAAGACACGTGATCCTGTATATGAAGTGCAAAAAGAAACATGTATATTGCGAGTTACTGACACAAATATAACTGTTCAAATACAGTATAACAAATATAACAATAACTATATAATCAAAGTACTGCTTTAGAAAACAACAATTACAATCTCGGCGGCTATCAGAAAAGAAAAAAAAACTATCACGGGATATGAACATGTAACGTGTACCTATTTTTTGTACTGGCGACACTGAATTCAATTTTTGGTAGAAAACCCGTAAAAATTCATTGTCCTCTTTGCTCTGTGCATATATTTCTCATTTTGCCCGGGTACGCCATGTTTACATTACATCATGAAGTCAAGGAAAGAAAAGATATGAAGGGTTCAAAGGAAAAAATGTAATTTTCAACTACCTTGGTTTTTCCCCGATACGCTATTTTTCTTTCTAATGGATTTTATGGGTAGCAGTATTTTTTTGCTCAATTTTATAAGCGCATACAAATATTTCAATGCCTAGCTATCAAATGGCAGTACTAGTTTCAAATAAAAAAAGTGACTTTTGTAATTTTTCCCCTGGACCCTTCATATATTTTTTTATGTAAAATACAAAACAGTGTAGCTAAATGTATAGCAAAAGTATTCTACTATACAAGTAAAATTTAATTTTAATAGGCATGATCCTAAACGATGTTTTCTTTCGCTACAACAATTTGATAACTGTTCTATTGTCGGCGTAAACTGGTTTTGTGATTTCTTTCTACCTCCCCTTAAAATTTTACAAAAACCATTGGATGTCGCCAATCAGTAATGTATAGAAAAAGTTATTTTTTTTTACTTTGGCCTGGGTTCCCCAACATATGTTTAAAGATTTTAGCGTAACAAAAAATACATTACGGTTTTTGTAACACTTAAATAACGCAAGTACAAGCTCAATGTCGAGCAAATATTATGTTGATAAACAGTATACTGATATCTGATTGAACGCGGAAAACATGAAAGAAGCACCACACGCGCATCGATAACGCAAACGCAAACCGGCATTAAGGAAAGTACCGCATTACCTATGCATTGTCATTTTGATGCAGCTAATTCAGTCATCGTGTACAAAAATGATGTATCGCTATTTTTTGATACTTGTTTTCATCGACAAAGTTCTTCCAATTAAAGAAGATCATTACGTTGAGTTAGAGCAGAAGAAAGACGCTATATACCGAGATGCAACAACAGTTTGTTTAACGAATATCATTGATAAACTAATACAAAATGACTCATTTATTACCATTACACAGATGCACGTGCGCTCATATCCACAGTTTGAAATTACTCAGAGAGTGATAAAATATTTGCATGAGCAATCAACAATCAAGAAGTGGTCATGGGAGAACACAGACGGTACGAGGAAAGCATTTCCGAGCTATGCAGAATGCATTGCAAATTGTAATGCCAATCGAAGTAAACAACGGATTAAATATCACAATAAAAGGGTTAAAAAGTCTCAGTACTATTTAATATTTCTGGATAGTTACAATGAACTTGGGGATGTTTTAGATCGTCTGCAAAAAACTGACTCGTACGCTATTCATGCTGTCTACATATTGATATATGGAAATATATTGAAAAATTATGGTTTCGCAATAGGAGAAGCATTGCGTTTCATGTATCACCGACACCATTTTCAAACGTTTATTGTGGCACCTGAAAACCTAACTACAATAGATGCTATTAGTCTTCAGATGTATCCAGAACCGGATGGCAGTTCTCCAAAAAATTGTGGACAAAACCCGCAAATACAACCTTTTGGAACATGTACTAATGGAGTTTCAAAGATTAATCCAAATTGGACGAATAAACGAACACGCAATCTGAATTGCATTCAGAAGATACAAATGATGATTATACCACCCATGGTAATTAATACGACGATGGGTATTGAGCCAGAAATTCTGAAGGCAATCGGAACTAAACTAAATATTTCATACACGTATACAGTTCAAGAAACAGCCATGTCTTGGGGTTACGAAATGGAGGCCGATCCAAGTTGCAAGGTAAACTGTTCACGGTGGACTGATGATCTTAGACTCATTGATCTCGATCCGTTTCTGGTTGGCGTCGGAAGGGTTACCGTCACACCGACACGGTCATTACATTTTGATTTTGCGGTTACCTACTACATGGAAGATATGGTTTGGGTGGTTCCAGTTGCACATTTAATACCTCCATATGCAACGATTATAACCATTTTCGAATGGCCCACTTGGGCGACTCTGTTCAGCCTCATAATATTGATGGGTGTGCTTACCTACGTGTATGCCAAGTTGTGTGGCAATAGTGAATACACGTATTTGCACTCTTTCTCTGCGTCCATGCTAGTTTCAATTCAAATATTTCTTATAGCGGTCGTTGCGACGCAACCCAGGAGTAATCCGGTACGGTGCCTGTTCATATCATATTCCATGTTCATGATCATTGTTGGTAGCGTTTATCAGAGTAGTCTGATCAATGTACTCACCAATCCTCGCTACGAACATCAAATAAATACTGAAGATGAAGTTTTCGAGTCTGGCATAGGAATTGGCGGATTGATAGAACGTAAAGCAATATTTGATAATACTGCTTCTCAGCGGGATGTGCGCATATTTAACAACTATGAAATCTATGACACTGTTAACGACACCGAATATCAATGGTTACTGACGGTCGCTAAAGACCAGGACACAATTACGATTCTTGGCCGACATTATGCACAGTATTACATCGACAGCAAAGAGAGCTACATTGTAGATCGTCATGGCAGACCCATGGTTCATATTATCAACGATGATCCTTTGTACACGGAACAAGTTAGCTTTGTATTTTCGTCAACGTTCAATTTAAAG
>JAODGA020017974.1:0-31478 GCA_027574885.2 Drusilla canaliculata | reverse complement strand
GCCGTTAACCCCTCTTAATAACCCCAATAATACCCTAATCAATGTATAAATTTAACCAATCGCTTTTCTTGATTCTGGTTAGGTTAGGTTAGGTTAGGTTAGGTTAGGTTAGGTTAGGTTAGGTTAGGTTAAATCAGTTTAAGTCAAATTAAATCGGATTAGTGTAAATTAAGTCAGGTTCGGATGGATGAGGTAAAGCTAGATTTGTTTAAGTGAAGTTAGGTTAAACTTGATAAACTTAGATTAAATTAGATTAAATGTGATTAGTAGGTTGTTCGCAGCAATAATCAGCATGTGATTGTTGAAGTTGGTATTTATTTACGTTAGTTTAAATTGATTAAAACTTACTTAAACCTAATAAAATTAACATAAAATCAACCTAACGTTATGTATTACAATTAGTGTTTGTTTGGCTTAGTTTTGTAATTGCCATTTACACAAATCTTCTATAATTTAATATAACCCATCTTAAACATGCCCTAACCTAATAAATGCTAAACAATTTCTTTTCTAATCTGGCCTAACTTAGCCTATTTTAGCTCAACCTAATTGAAACATAAATTAAAATAAAACCGTTAATAATAAATAATTATATTTTAGGCGTTTTAACAATTTTTAAGATAAATTTGCTTTTATAATTTTTTTGTATTTTGTATATTTGGTACTTAAATATTTATGCCAATCAAATATTTCTGCCTCTAGTGGTTCTATTGCATATTTGAGAGGCAGGAAATGAACAAACAAAATCAAGAATTGATTTTGCTTCGCGTTATCGTATAGCTGCTTGATTTTCACATGAATTTTACATTCATGTTGCCAGTTGCTGTTAGCCCTGCTTATTTGATATGCATATGGCGTATGTGTAGCACGCGTGTGTAACATTTTCGTTGATATTTCTGTTTGTCGGCATGCCGTTTGGAGGTTGATTGACTGCGCACGCTATTGCCTGCAAAACACTTGTAAACTGTTACAGCTTGCGTACGTTGGGCACGAAACACGTGTTTACAGCGTTGTTCAACAAAAATCATTTCAATAACCACTTATTCACTTGTTTGACGATGTGATTGTGCTGGCAAACAATGTTTTTTGAATATACAAAATAATTCAAATTATTTGTTTTTATTTTGCACCTTTAGCTTATTTTTCAAATAATTTCAAATTTATTAACTTAAGAAATGTAAAAATAAACCAGACTTTATATAATGTTGGTATCTTATTAAATTAGAAGTATTTGTATCAACTTTACCTCTTTAAAGAGATTATTAGGTAAAATTAGTACTTTAGGCATAGTAACGATGCCATTTTGTTATCTGATTAATTCTATGCTATGCGGGATAGGTCGTTTTAAAGCCGTAACTTTAATACTTAAATTAATTACATCCGTTGCTAGTTTCCGGTGTGCACATTTTTCTTTTGTTCCTTTAACCCTTGCGTAGGCGAATGTGTCTTTTTTACCCACATGAGTTCATGCATTCAAGAAATAATAGAGTTTGCACGAGGGTAAGTTATACTTTCTCCTTCCGGGTGCGATTCCGGTTGTAGGGCAATTCACATTCAAATCTTTTGCGGCTTGCGCTGTAGAATTAGCAAGTTTTTAAGATAATTTATGGTTATACATGTTTAAATCATACAAACTTTTGTCATATTTTATAAAATGATTTCGAACATTATTTTGTTTACTCTTAATTAAGATATATTTTATATTGTATTTGACAAAGTAAAGGTAGTTCAAATTAGTATAAAGTTTGTTAGACTTAAAGTAAAATTTAATCTTTACTTTTTCACAATCAAGCAAACTGATTAATTCGTATATTAATAAACTTTAGATGATTTAAAGTTAGAACAGGTAAAACCAGCTAAGTTAACCAAACTTCAGGTTTGTTTTACTTTTTATAACATAATTGTGGTTACTTTTGTGTAAATTAGCTTTAATATTATTAGAATTTATTATTTGCAAATTAACCTCATATTTAATCAAATCTAGAACTTTTTATCTACATCATCTTAATTCCATATAACCTGACCTGACATTATCTAAATAACCTACTTATTGTAAATTGGTCTGTTTCAATTATGTATTAGGTACGTAATTTAGGTTGAAAAAGTGTTTTTTGATGTTTTAATTATAGTTAATGCAAATTAGTTTGAATAAAGTTATATCCGTATTGAGCTGTAATTTGAGGTTAGGTTTATAATTATTTAATATTATTTTGTTGCAAGCTATGAATATTTATTAAAGTCTATTAACACTTGTATGAATTTTATGTCAATAATAAAATCAATGCAAATGTTGATAAGCATTGTATACGCTAGCTGCATAACGAGAAACACGCTCAATAAATAAATCGCCAGCAATTACGCTCTGCAAGCGCACAAAAGCAACGGCAACCATCGATATTAATTGAAAGTGCATTTTCATGGAAATCCGCGCTAATAAAATTGCCAATGTGCGCAAAGCACCCTAAAAATACCACCGCGCGGCCAACAAACTCGCGCTGTACCAAAAATACGCGAATTTAAAATGCAAAACCGCACCGACCATCCCCGAGCGAATTGTCGCCAACGCGCGAGTTGTTAATCGAAAATAAAATAATGCGTGGAAATTTTCACTTTCGACTGGCTGCATTCGTAAAACAGCGCACACATCGTGCAAAACCTATACCAACGCGACGAAAATGTGGGATTCACCGAGGTTTTTGTGCGCTAACCAGCGCGTCACTGGGCGAAGGAAGACAATACTTTCAGCGCGCATGAAATGCATTTCGAAAAATGCATATTTTGATCTGGGCATTTTTGCACAAAGCTAGAAAGGCGGGTGGGCGCCATGACAGGATTTTATCGCGTTTTGTCGCATTTAAATTCATTTGCCATATTTTTGCGGCGGCGAGCACGTTTTGCAAATATGACGTGTTTACAGTTTGCACGCGTGTTGGCCGAACAAAAATTCGCAAATCATACGAATCACACTGCAAAATGCGTACAAACAAAAATACTTTGAAAAACAAATAGAAATTAGTACAACACGCAAAATGTCGGCGGATATCTCTACGTTTGTTATTGATCCAGCCATGCAAACATGTGTGGTGATTAATGTGACGAGATTTTTTTGAATTAATTATTGTTTAATTCCTATTATGATAGAATGTAATTGTACTCTGTTTATAAAATTTAAATAGAGAATTTTGTTTTGATGTATGGTAGACACATTGATAAACACACACATATCATATCGTAACTAGTAGTAATATAAACTCATATTGTAACTGTTGAATGATATAGCCAAGTTTTTGTGCATATAAAGTTGAACGTTATGACTGTTTTTGCATGTGGTTGTGAAAAATAGTATATTACGTAACAAGTTTGATAAGTGACGTCTATCGCACGAAGAAGGAATTGCCGATCGAGGCCCGAAGTCAAGTTGTAAATGTTTTCAGAGTGTGAAAAACTAATCAACGTACTAATTACGTACGCTTTTTTTTTTCCACGACTATATGCAAAAATGCATTTTGATTGGTGGATGACGAAAATTTTCATCATAATAAACAACCGCTGTTTGTGCGTTGCCAGCGCACTTCGATGATCGCATGCACTGCGTGAAACTCGAACTGCGCGTGCTACAAACAAACACTTGCAGCGTATAGCTAGCCTTGCACGGAAAAGACGATCGATATCTCATATCGTAACGAGTGTTGATATGAAGCTTATAATTTGGTAACAAAGTTTTTATACAATAATATATTTTTTTTAATTTTCTGTGTATATTTCAAACACACAGTATATATTTTTTCACTAGTTTAAATAGCAAATAAAAATAAACGAATAATATCAGCAAATACCTTTTGTTGTTGATCCAATCATACCAACACGGTAATTAATTGATAAGGTTAATTTTGAATAAACTATTGTCTAGCCTCGTATTTATCTATAAATTGGCTTGGAATTGTATTCGGAATTGTATACCCATGCCTTTGTGTCTGTAGGTAGTGTTCATTTAATTTTATCAATAATATTATCGCAATTTAATTAAATTATAATATTAGCAGGTTGGTGCCGTCTCCTGATGGGAGTATAATGCCGCGGCTGCATTTGGGGAGCGAATAAATAATGTAATCAAAAGATTAAAAGCGCTTTTATGCGCCGGTTCATGTTGCATGCCGTGCGCTTGCAATTACACGTGTATTACCACTGGGTAGCTGCATAAATGGAAGTTTGATGAGTTTATTGTTCGCTGCAAAATTAAATTTTCTGATTACTCATGACCTACCACAAAAATCATCATGTTTTAAATAGCCTCAATTAATTTGCAAGTAATAAGGTGAAATTGCCATAAATCAACTTTTTATTAATTTATCCCTAAACCATAAGAAAATGCAAAAATTGACAAATTAAAGTTTTAGTAATCTTTTCTAAAATAAATAATATTTGGCTCTATGTTAATTGTTTGCTTAAAGTAATTAAATGATGCCTTAATAGATAAACTTTGTTTTGTCGCGCTTTTTCTCCCCTCCAGTAGCAGACAGCGCTATCGTGCTTATTTGTGGAAACAAAAGCAGTTTACCCTTGATTCAGCCAATCAAGCAGACCAAGCAGACCAAGGTCTGCTGCAGGCGGCGTTGCAACACTTTCTATCTGCCCGCAGTTATGAAAGAAGAGCCGCCGCCAAAAATTCGATAATGTTGTGGCAGACGTGCGGGGCATTACGCGGGACGAATGTGTGTGGCCGCCGCCAGCGACGTCGGCCAGGCGTCGATGAAGTCATAAATCATAACTTTATATATGAAAAGTTTTCCGCGTTTTTATTTTTTCGGGCGGCGGCGAACGAAAACAATCTATTGAAAAATGTTAGCGTTTTAACGGCGTGACGGCGCGGCGTTGCGCACTTACAGCTCGAACGTTCGACGCGTACCGCCCATGGAAGAGTGAAGTTATGAATAATGTATTCTTTTTTTGTGCGTGTGTTGGTGGATTTGTTGCCTTCGTCGGCCGATAGACGATGAGCAATGTTGTGTGTGTGCGCGGAAAATTGGCATCATTTATAAAAGTTCGGTAGTTAATCGATTCGATCGCGTACCTGTTGAATTCAATTATGATTGATAAAATTTTTGGAATAAAAACAGGTAAACTCCTCCTTACTTAAAATTGCAATAGTAAAATATTTCAATATTAGAAAGAAAAACTAAAAGAAACTATAATAAACAGGACACTAGGAAACATAAAAGAAAACAAATACCTTTAGGTATTACAATCTTAGGAAGTATGTAGTAGTAAAGAAAAGAAGTAAGAAAACTAGCACTACCAATTAAATATTATACAGAAAAGTATCAGGAGTCCACATTAGTAATGTTATTAAAATTTAAGTAAAATATACGTAGGCAAAAATAATAAACTAATATTTTATATTGAAAAAATAATAATAAGAAAGAAAATCAGAAGCAAATAAATATAATTTTAATTTCCTTTGTATAGTACAGCAACAAATATACGAATGCAAAAAAATAAAGTTACTCCTGTTACTTTGTTAAAGACAAAAACTTATTTAATATGAGATAGAAATGATGTAATAAACAAAATAACAAATATAAAATAGACATTAAAGACTAAAACATAAATGATGTTGAAAACGATATATGTCAGAACTAAGGTATCAGGGTATGAGGTATTAAGGTATCAGGATATCATATTCTTTACCTTGGTTCCAAAACATTATAACATGAAAACAAAGCTATTGAGAGCTCAAAAACATAATACAACTAATATATTAAAATCGGACTCATATGGTATCAGCAAGAAGCTAATATTTTAAAAATATCAAGAAGAACTATTATTTCTTTAATAAAGTAGATTCTAAGTAAAATATTACTGGAAAACAATAATTATTGGTCATGATAAATAATGAGAATTTGAAACTATTTAACCCTTTTACTAACTCCTAATTAAAGTCAGCAAATTCTTGCTAAACAATTTCTTATAGTTCATTACAGAAACAAATTAATGAACAGTACTTATTGACACTCTATACCAAACTCAAGGAATCCGCCAAGAAAGTATTCAAATTTCCCAATAGTTTCAAACTACACACCATTGAAAGACTCTAAAATAGTTAAGAGATAACTTCACACAAAAACACTAAACTTTACCTATATCCTTAAGTATTCCTCTTTACAGTAAATCCACAAAAACACTAATTAACCTAAACATCATCAAGCCCTAAAACTTTCGTTAAATTTACCCAATTTTAGATAATCTAAAAATCTTTTTATATACTTTTTTGATGTCGGTATAAAATGCTTTAAAGTAGTTTTTGAGCATGTGCACTTTCGTCTTGCAGTATAGCAGGATAACTAGTTAGAAAACTGTCGACGTTCAATTAATGCTAAGTGCAGCTGACGAAAATAAATTAGAATCTTTGATGGTTGGACGAAAATAAATTGCTCTTAGGAGCTCTAGCCTACATTGCTGTATATATGTGTGGGTATGCTCACGGGAGTGGCTCATTCCCCCTGCAGCCAGACAAAACTGCCCGAAACGTGACGTTAATAACTCTCGAGAGCATATTCTCGTGTGTGCATCATGTGAGCGCAGCGGTGCGCTAACCTGGTAAAAACCGCGGTCGGATGATGGAAAAGCGGTGCGATTAAAAGCGCGCCAGATAATTCGCGCAATTATTCATAATTTTTGCGCCCGCTTAGCGCCGGCGAATATGTCGAGTATTTAGATTTAAATGCTCTTATCTGGCGAGCTGAAATATTCCCATTCATTTTTTACGTTATTGTTCATAAAGGCGGTTTTACTGCGATTGCGGCGCGCCATCTTCAGGCGAATTTCGTACGCCGAACATAAAATCATACGGCTTCATCTTGCGTAAAGATCAAGCGCTGATGGGAACAATATAATCCTTCGTTTTCTCGTATTGTTCGCCGTCGTAACAATGACATTCGCAACGCCTGTGTCATTCCAGCGTATGCTTCAATCTTCCATAAACTGCGCATCGTGGTGATCTCTACGCCCCCTGGAGGATTTGTGTTTTCGCAGAACACTTGGTAGACTTATTGCTGGCGGGATAAAATGAGCAAGTTAACTGGCCACTTTTGCGCGTTGCGCTTCGCGCTCGTGTGCACTTTGCGAGGCCCTCCAGCAGAGAAAAGGAGAATGTTGCTACTAAACGTTTATATTACAATTTCGAGTGTTCCGCGAGCGACGAAGGCGCGCGATTTGTGCGCCACTGGCGCTCCACCGTGTACTCGAAAGCTTCACACAGACAGCACAGACGTGCAACCCCATGAAGAGGGTGCCGAGAGGCGGCGGTGTGCTGAAACTGTGAATACTCATGCGGTTGCCGTTTAGGTGGTTTTCGAGATTCATGCGGGTCGTCATGACGCCACATGCCTTAACTGAAATTAGCTTGTTAAACATACCACTCAAAAACTATATCTGCAACTAGACTTTATTTATATAAATATTTAATAATATAATAATTACATACGGTAAAATTAAAGTTTAAATTGTCAAAACTGGTATAAATAAATACATAAATCAAGATAAAGTACAAATGTTGCAGTTTGCACGTGAACATGATTTATGGTCGAGTTTTTGCCCCGAATCGCTGGAAAAACACAGCCTGAGCGATTTTAAATGACAAATTTCGTAACTTTCCGCAAACGACTACCGATAGTTGAATTCTAATTGAAATTAATGTGATTTCACTTTATTGACCGCATTAAAGTCAAATTTAACTTGACTATAAATCTGATAACACTGACGTATTTAATATTGAATTTGTCAGTTATTTATGTTATTAATCAAATTTGTTTTGTTTAATTTGGTTAAATTTTACAGATGTAAAATAATGTGACCCTAAAACTACTTAGAACTAAAGATGTGGATACACACATATCTAACATTTTATATTTTAAATAATGTTTCATATTGTATTCTCTTTTTATTTATATTTCATTTATCATTTAGACACCTTTGATGTCATTGACCTTTTGACTGTGGGAGGAGTTACCAGGTTGTTTTCGTTTCTGATATTCAATTAGTTTATTCATTATCGGTAATTCACTGCAAATACAATCACCATATTAGACCAGAATTAGTACACTAGAATTAGATTAGAACGGGTTAAATGATAATTCAAGGTAATTTAATTTAAAATGATTTATATTAGATTAGGTATGGTATGGTTAGATCATGTCAAATTAGGGTAAAAATTGAATTAATCAGACAGTCATTTCTCTTAGTTGAGATTTATTGCAGTCCTTTATTTATTGCTTCCTCTATGTAGCAGTTACTAATATTTAAGAGATTTAAGGTCATTGACCTCTGAGATGATTATAACTTGAATATAATCAACACTAGATGTCTCTTGCAAAACTTAATATTACCATTACAATGTTGCCGCCTTAAAATGGAGATAATTGACCTCTAAGTAACCATAGTGACTAAATAAATTTAAACAAATTACTGTAAATGATTGCACAAACTTCTTTTAACCTAATAAATATTTTATGATGTGACCATAATTTATTAAATAATACATAAAGCGTATTTTATTTCGATTTACTTTTCAAAATATATCACGAGCAAATAAATATTAATTAGAGAAAACTGTGCAATGTAAAATATCAATAAATACATAAAACTAGCTTTGTACAAGCTATGATTTAAATTATAATTAATGCTTGTGTATGCCGCATTAAAGTCTAATTAAACATCAAATTCAACAAAATGGACAATTTCGATATATCATCCTAATTTATAGTTCCCAGTCAATATTCAATATTTAATTTATTTGTTTACGTATGTCAATAATAAACTATTTCAGAATAAAATATATTTTGAAGTGAAATAATATGTAATGCGTGGGATAATACACTCTATTGAAATGTTATTTCTTGTATTTATCCCACGAAATGGTCGACGTTAGAAGAATTCCGTAAAAGAGTTGAGTGCGTTGCGGTTGACATCTTTTATTTATCAAAAGTCGAGCGTGAAAATACAAAACACGCGGCTGAAAGCTTTCCAGCGCAGAGTGTGCGCGAGATGCAGCGCGTTGGCAAATCCCGCAGGATTCTCGCGCGCTCGTGGAGGATTGATTTTATAATATACTGTCAAATACAAGGATTTGTGGGTCGTTTTACATCACATCCATCAATTTGATTCGATTTTATTCGATACCCTTCAAAACTCACCCGAAAAAGACTAAACATTTACGAAATATTTTAAATAATTTAACAAGTTGTTGATCCTTTGAAACGAACTTCATGCTCGCTAAGCTCGTATGTTTCAATTTTCTTATTCTTGTTTCCTTTACGTGGAACACAAAACCGTGTTACTCAAAGTTTTCCATCCGCTGCGTGTGTCTTCATTCTTTATTATCCTAACTTTTTGTGGCGAGAACTAAACGCTGTTCTCCGAAGGCAGTGGACGTCGAGGGAGCTGTGGGAAACCGGAAGCGCATAACGCGTAAAGGACCCAAAGCATTCCCGCGGGAGTCCGGCGTGTGGACAATGTCCTTGAAAAGCGTCTTCCGCGAACACGACTGAAAAAAGGACGCGCACACGGCAACGAAGATAGACGGATTGAAATCACCCACAGGACGCACATTCGGTCTTTTTTTTCTACATTTGTGTCTTGTGTTCTGTTTTTCTTTTTCGGTTCTTTGCGGCGAAGTCTTCCGGTAATGCAACACGAAAAGTCCATATAACTTGTCCAAGTTGTCCATATTTTCCACTTCTCTAATATAAATAGTTTAGTATCGTCTGGTTATCTTTACTGACAGGTGGCAGATGGAGTTTAGGCACAAAGAAAAAATGTTGCTTTCATCAATAAAAAAAATGTTACATTTTAATAGATTGATATACATTTTATGTTTATGACAATGCAATAGGTTTATTGAAATGAAATCACCTCCCAAAGTCATCTCTAGATGGCGCTTGTCAAATTACCATTATTTCATAAATATGCACGTTTTTAACACTTTACCCAACTAATTGGGTAAAGATATGCACAATCGTCCTGTGTTTGACCTTATGAATATAGAAAGTAACTCGTACGAAATATTATTTACACAAAACATATGATCTTTTAAAAGAAGTTTGTTGATTAATGGTTTGTTAGAGTTTATAAAGTTCCAAATGCTTATCACTTGAATACAAATCAAAACAATCAACATGGAGCATACATACGCTCCATCAAACGAGATTTGGCGAATCACAACTCAGCTATGGTTGTTTTGTTCAACTAGCTCTTTAAAGTATTAGGTTAGGTTAGGTTATATTTCAGTTACAAGCATAGTAATCAAAAATTAAAGAGTTGATTAAAAATTAAATCATTTGTAAAAAAAGTATGAATTATTGCCACCTACCGAGAAAAACATCGTACTGAGTGAAAACACCAACACAATGTTCATTATACGATTCAATAAAACTAGCAATACTAAATCATATCAAAAAATCCAAACTATATTAAAGCAATTAAAAGCCTAATTAATTACAATTATAAAACTGCACGTTCACCGAGTACGTAACTCATTCCCGCGCGCAATAAAAGCGCGCGCAAGCGAGCGTTCCAGTTTTAATTCGGCGATATTCGGGCCGCGGCAATTATTCAGCGGAAATAAATTTCGCGCAAAACGCACGTCCCTTTTAAATTGTCCGCGAATTATTTATGCGCATATATTTATACACATTTATTTCGACGAGCCGTAAACGGTTGTAAAACTTGCAAATGATATGAAACATGTGCGCGTTTCACACCGTTTCGCACGAATCGTTTCATGTCTACATGAGCACCGGCTCATTCTTTCTAAACTTTCCGCGATGCGCCGCCACCCTGGGACACATATGCAGCCTCACCCCGTTTAACATTACCGTACGTATTGCTACGAATTGCATATGTCATTATGAAAATAATAAATTAAGTCGTAATTTATGTGCTCGAATTGCAATGCATTCAAATGGGTTATTAATTTTTCGTTTATTGCATGTATGATTGCTTCGAATTGAAATAATATTAATAAATGCGCATATTTATGAAACAAGTTAAATATTGGCCCATTAATATTACATTTGATTTAGAGGTTTGATGAGTATTGTAATTTGTGTTTTGGATTCGTTTGTTTTTAATGAATGATATTGATACTGGTATAGATTTAGTGGAGTGGCCGGATAATTTACGCATGTTTAATATTAAATTAATTATGGGTTTTGTTAAAATTTGTATTGACTTACCGGAAATACCATCGTATGTCCACCATTCTTCCCAACTCACTGCGTTGATTTCTGTAAAACAATAAAGTTACATGAGTTACAAACAAATTCTTGCAAATTTACTAACTGACAATATATTGACCAAATATATTTTTGTTGAGACGATGACAAAACCAAATATTTTTTTGAAATTTTACTTGTTTGAAAATATGGTACACTTTAACATGAAAATTAATGATATATAGCTCGATTAATTATGTTTGGTCATTTCTTAGAAAACATTCAAAATGAACTAACTTTTAGTTTACACTAAAACCCATATTATGCTTCAACCAACGGTTCAATGATTACCATTTTATTATGAAAAATTGAGAATGTAACTATAACAATATATGCTATTTATATTAAATTTAATTTTCTTTAGAATGCTTTGAAACCCCTTGCGCATGAATTTCCTCATTCTTATTATATTTCTGTTCTTTTAACTTCTATTGTTTTGAAAGTAAATTAAGTTTGCTTATAGGGCATCCCCCTAAAGCTATATCATGATCCCGTTTGATATGCGATGACCTATAATGTGTGCCATAAATGCAATTTACTCGATTGGGATTGATTGGCTGCGATCGGAATGATAATTGATGCATGCGCACGCCGATGGTGTGAGCAAGTCTGCCGCTCTGCGCCCGCATGCTGCTTCACTAGGTCCCCGCTTTGCTGGCGAACATCCGGCGTAAGCCCATATTTCGTCGGATTTACAGCGCGGATTAGTCGACTGCAACACATCGCAACACGCCGCCACGCTCCATCTCGCTCGCGCTCACTTACAACCGCCCCCTTCCACAACCACACCAAGCCCATTCCACCCGAAAACGCACGTATCTCATTTTTAATCCGGATTATCTTACAGCGACTTTTACAGCGATACCCACTGTTCGCTGCGCCGCGCCGCGCGCGGAACATCCGGTTTCATGCATCATTTTATCCGGTGAATCACGTCACAGATCTCGGAAGCGGAAATTTACTACTCAACTCCCGCCATCTATCGGATGGTAGCTGTGAAATTTAGAAGCGGTCATAATTTTTCCAAGCACACTAATAATCTTTTAGTGCGTTTTGATACAATTACAATTTAATCACACAGAAACTAAAATTCCTGAATGATACATGTTCAATTTTGAACTAGCGTAAGAACTAATGAGTAGTATACAATATTCAATCAAACTGACATCTTTAACTTCTTCTTAACAGAGTAATTGCTGTAATTTTCTGACAATTAATGTAGAATTTATTGATGTCTAATATGAAGTATAATTACTTATTTTTTGTTTATACTTCTTGTTATTACGAAATAATTTTTGTAATTTTGGTTGCCTATATTAAAATTGCAAACCGGTTCAAGTAATCCCACTGCTGACTGTAATTTATTTTAATTAGTAAATATAAATCTTTGAATGCTATAACGAATTGTAACGAAAAACAACCATATAATCCAAAGTTTCTGATGGCGTTTCCTCGTCTAGTTTGAATAATAAATGGCTTAATTTTTCCCCCACAAGTGTATACTTTGACAGACACACGTTCACCAGACGCAAACTAATTCGCTAAAATCCTGAGACGCTTTTTGCGCATTTCTTCATCTGTATGTACGCAAGCGTACGCCGTGCCGCAAGCATTTCCTACATTTTCGTGTAATTTTTCTTCCTGACGCTTTTCGGTTTCATGTCGGCGTCTTCATTTATTCATTCCGGCTCGCACATCCAGCGCCGCGCAATGCATTGCTGGCAGAGACAAATTCACTTCTTTTTGCGGCGTGGGCGTTTGCGGTCCGCGGACAAATAAGCGAGCAAACATGCGCGCCGTGAGTAAACAAATAAGCAATTTGTAGCGGTCGGAACTACCGGAGAGGAGATGAGAAACGGAGAATTGCTAATTGTCATTACATTACATTGACGTCGCTAGAGGGCGGCAGGTTTTTATGCACCGCTGTTCTTTTGTCCCGTTTTTTTTCGAAATGTAAGAGAATGAGAGGGAAGAAGATGCATGTAGTTGTAAAAGTCGTATGCTGACCCTTTAATTTCGCGTAATTCGATGTGACACACAGCATCGCTAAACCAAACGCCGCACGACATTTACCAATCTCATTTACTACCAACAGAAGCAGAAGATGTAAGCTACGTTCTGTAGACTATTAAGAATGCAAGACAGTTGTGGTTGGAAGAGTAATTAAAGGAAGTAGTTGATTTTTTGCAAAGATAGGGAAAGTTTGACTTATTAAGAGTAACTCATTGAAAAATAATCAACTAACTCGGTTGCTCACTACCATCTATTGGTAACACTAAGATATAGAGCTAACGGATAAGAAATGAGATTGGTCACGTAAAATTATATATGTCAGATTAGATGATCAAGTCATCAATTTCTTTCTTAATATAAGATTGATGTATATCTAATCAAATTCTACTTTTTGATACTCCAAAGGTCTGAATGTCTTTTGATTCCTTTTAAATTCATCCTGTTTTTCCATGGTGTAAATTCAAGCTTTGTAGGAAAGTTCAAAGTCTTTAAACACATTCCATCCGAATGCACAAAAAGCAAAGAAGATTGGCACTTAATGAAGGATTCCAACACGTCCCCAAAAGTCTTTAACTGGCATTCGTATTCTACATAAGCTGGAATACGTTCAAGCTATTTAGAAATCGACTCTCTCCTATTAAATCCATTCAAAGAAACGCAGGAGCACGCAAAGGAGCAGACGCAAATCACAGATCTTTTGATCCTGTTCAAGTTAATTTTCTTAGATAATTAAACTTTAAAATGCAATCTCAATTTTTCCAACCTAGCAAAATATATGCTCTCGGCGCGGTGGCAAATCATTTCGCCCTTTCCTGCAAGACACTGTCTTTGCTAAGGCGCATCCCCCGCGCTTGTTTGGCGGTATTTTAGTTCCCATTGTTTATGATCCTTTGCAGTGCGCCGGCTGCCTGCGCGCACATAAACTGATTATTCATGGCTTGCGCCCGGGCTCTTCCACCATCCGCTCGACGGTGGCGGTGTCGGAAATCTTGCGGAACTCCGCAATGAATACACGAGGACGGAGGCGCGCGCGCGCCGTGGAAAAAATATTCATCTTCTCTCGCCGGCCGGTCGCTGGCTTTGAAACGTAGGCAAAAACAAAAGCGTTTTGTTGTAATAAAGTTGCCCGGAGACATGAGTAGTGGGCTGCATTGTGAGAAATTGCAGGCAGTCGGACGTGGCGTGTGAGTGTGTGTATGTATGCAGACGCTTGCCTGCGCGCGATACGCAGGAAGCTGTGGGGAATTATAAAGATGTGGAGCAATTTCTTGGGTACCGAAACAAATAGCAATTTACATCTGGAATATCCGCCTGTGAGACAGGCATGCAGCCAGCAGGAGGAAAATTATGCGGTATATGTAGACAATGCACGAATTGCAGCACACACATATATCTTCACATACACACACACACACGATAATCTTGAGTCGTTGGCTTGTAGTTTTGGGAATTTCGAGATTTCCACTGTAATACACTTTAGACGAACATGTTACATGCCCATATGCATAGGAATGTTGTTGTTAGATACGTGCCAATGACATAAAGTTTACTTTTATTTTAAACTAGCTGACCCAGCAATTTTGAATAACCTCAAACTCAATATATGTACCGCTCTTGCGAAGTAAACTTTTTAATACAAGTTAGCCTACTTTGATTAATAATAATTCTAACAAGAAAATAATCATAAAAAAGGTATATTTATCTTTGAGTTATGATAGGTCTTACAGACACAACTAATATTTTTTGATATTTTTAAACATTTTAATATGAATTATTCTTCTCTTAGTAAATTTGTATCTACTTTCAAATTATTTCCTAATTTGGTGCAAATTAAACTACTGAAACAAATTACACTTTTGGCATTGCAACCACGAAGCGTTTCTTCACTAACACGATTTCAGTCATTTTATCTATATCTATGTTAATAAACTTTAAATCGCACAGGTTTGATCAATCTTTGGATATTATAGCGGTCCAAATTAGGCAACGGTCTAAATTAGGCAACTGTTCAAACTAGGCAACGGTCCAAATTAGGCAACGGTCCAAATTTTATATTTCTTTTGATAATCTTAAACATAGCAAAACATAAGATTAAAAGCTCAATCAAACAGTAGCAAAACATTCACTGATTATTAACTCCCAAAAAGAGCCTAATTTGAGAGTGAAACAGACTAACACATTCACTTTTGTAAAATATGTAAATGCAATGTATTTTTCCAACATACAAAGAGAAAAGAGAATAAATAAAAATATTCAGTGTAAATTTAGAGGATGCGTATATTTCCGCTAATTTATGAACACCTGAAACATGCCGGTGGTTTTACCATGGGGGCGGCACGTTAACGGTGCGACGGGGGCGGCAAATGCGTGCGTGCCCGCGGTCGATTAGATAACATTGCGGTCGGCGCTAACGTACGACTCATGAAGCGCCTGAAATTTTCAGTTGACACTGAAACACAATAGAATTTAGACAAAGCAAGCTCGAGGATTCGGCAAAATAACCTCCCGTCGCACGAAAAACAAAAGCTCATTAAATGTTAACGCCCCAAAAACTATGTGTCGACACGCACATCTTTGAGCTTTACTTAGCCGCTACTAGATTGCGTGAAAATTGAAAAGTTATTAGGCCAGCAAGGAGATAATACTAATCAATGAATTTACTACTGTGGACTTGAGCTTAAATTAGATTTCCTGTCCCTAATATTTTATCGCTTTGTAGTATTTTGATAACGTTTTATTGAAATTTGCTTTGAAAGTTTTATGTGTGTGTTTTTATGGTAGATACGTAGATAAACAGGGCGTGTTTTTTAATATTTACACTGTGTGTGATATTGTGACATTCTTGTGTGGCATTGTATGCAATTAGCGGTTCTTGATAGGCTTTTAGCCAGCGCATTAGTCGGCCAATTAAAAAAATTAAAAAACGTAATTCAATTATGTCGTACTGACATATTTTCGCTCGGGTGATGTTGGCGCGCATGGTGAATGTAATGAGATTAAAAACCTACCACGGTGATGAATTTTTAGCTCAGGGAAAGTGAGAATTTCAAAAACATAGAACATTATGAAGTTATTTTATTTACCGTGTTAATTTTGACTTTGTATACACAAAAAATATAATTATTAATAATATCATATTTTAAAATAAATGTTTCTTTTTTAAAATAATAATATTAATAGTTTTAAAATAGTTTTGTTCAAATTTTTTATTTGAAAAATACATTTTTCATCAATATTTTATTCAACATGTTATCAAATGGTTTCCATACCTTCGTTGACGATATTGAATTGATTGCTTGATTATATCCGGAATTGACGAGGCCTACCGTCGGTAAATTAGATGTATTAATGACCTATTAGCTATTAATTAATTAATTCCCAGCCAATTTAGGCTGGGTTATGCCGGTGTTGGCATTGTTGCTGCGTTGGACAATGTACGGGAAGTGTGCGAGCGGTGGCGGCGGCCGCACACTGCCGCCAAACCGCCAAGAGCACAATTACGTCGACATTTGCCTAATGGATGTGGAGGTACAGCGACGCAGTTGTGGCGGCGGCGGCAGCACAGCGGCGGTGGCTACGGCGAGACGACGCGACGTGCGCAAGCAGTGGCAATTCAAGCCGATCGCTTTGCAATAGTATTAGCAGTTTGCCGAAGGAAATTTCATTACTTAATGAGGCAAATTGATCGGACCACCAATGTCTAACCTATGTCTAAATCAAGCGATATCTATGTGTGTTTAGTTGATCTTGATTTGTTTATTATAATAATATACTAATTTTACTTTAAACTAATAATAAATTCCAATTAAATCATACCTAAAGCTGTCACATCTAGTCCAAATTGAATAAATTTGACTTTACTTAACTTAATTTAAACTGAATTAACTTATTTCTTAATTAAACATTATTTTAATTTAAGTTAAAATGATTTTTGTTTTAATTTATTCAATTTTATTTAATTTAAAGTTATCATATTAATCAATAATTACTATTGTAAAAAAATCTAAATTTTTAAAATTTGGTCCCAATTTTAACAAAATCTAATCTAACATATCTTAAAGATACTTCAATATAAACCAAACCAAACCCATTCTAAGTTTTCCATCTTTTTACTTTTTTGTAATCAAACAATTACCTAACCAAACCCGACATAACTTAACCTAACCTAACCTAATCAACCAAATATAAAATTTCCTAATCTATGCTTTAGTTAATAACCAAATTTAATATAAAATAAAATATATATTTAAAAACAAAAAAGTAATTCATTCTTGTTTCTTCTTGATTGTTGCCCACTGATTACGCATCCAAACGCGCTCTGGAGCTATGGTTCGGGCATGATTGCTTTTTCTCAGTTTTCAGTTTGTTTGCCCCGTTTGCACCCGCGCAGTGAACCCAAACTTATGTCGAAATCGTCTAATAAACTTCTTAATGATCAAAATCGAGCCATAAATTTTCGGCTCCTCGTCGCGAACGCGATAAGCCGACGCCGGGCCGCTGCCAAAGATCAACGAAATTGCCATCCACCCAGCGCCAAAGTTCAACGAGGAACGCAGCAGAGCGCGCGCGAGGGGCTTGGCGTCGTAATTGCAGATCGAGAAATACAGCCGGCGAAAAGTCGGGTCGAAACAAGAGATTTTCCTGCCTACATTCACCACCCTCAAACCATGCCACCATTCCCTTCCTATAGCACCCAGAACCAAATAGCGTTCGATATAATTTTATCGAAAAGTTTGCACAAACTCCACTCGAGGCCGTTTAAGCAAGAACGCACTGAGTAGGCCTGTCCCCCCAGTCGAAGCCAAAATAGAGTTTAATCATCGTTCCACTCCCCTCTAAATTCGTTCGCGCGCTGTTATCCCGTTAAATTATCTTAATATTTGCCAGTTTAAATATTAAGCAGGCGAATTGCTCACAATTTGGAAGTCTGCCGAATTTGGACCGATATCGTATTGTTCATAGTACTCCGCCGCGTAAAGGAGAAAGAGGGGACGCGCTGAGGAGAAGCAATTTTCTTTTAGAATTATCTATGCTGCGGTGCGTAATAGTTTTACTATGCTCCGTGGAAAATTACATCAATGAACATTATATTAAATTGCGGTAGCGATCCACCCGGCTCGGTAATTGCCCGCAGACATGAACGGCCACTTTTTTCCATTTTCCACGAGCAAACAGCGTTTCCTCGAAATTGGTGAATTGAGGAATTGCACTCGGCGCTTGCGGCAAGCTAGTATTGATATTAATATTGCATCAAGTTTACCTAGTTAGCCCACACTCAACAACAAACAGCCGCGCGTAGGAGTAGAATTATAAGAACAGACAGAAACAAAAAACAAGTGAACAAAAAAAACCGCAAATTAGTAGCATGTATTCGTAGCTTCTCTTAGGTAGCCTCACGTCTAGACAGATAATGATTTAAAAATGACCTTACAGGACAACCGACAGATGGTTGGAATTACGGGGCTAATTTGTTTGCCGCAATTTATTTATGTTTAACCTTGTCAAACCAGATCTAACCATAGATAAAAAAAATTTCTGGGAACAACATTGAGTTATTTGAATCTATTAATCTGAGAAGTATCAACAACTTATATAATATAGCACTTTACACAATTCTAATATTACTTTAAGCTAACTTAAAAAATTACCAAAATAACTATATGAAAAATATGAAAAAGAAATCATCTATATAGAGTTACAAGATATTAGAAGAGCTCTTCTTTGTACTTAATTGTATCAAAAATTTTCTAAGTACTGCTAGATAAGCTACAAGCAGTCGTAAGATCTTCTATTTTATAAACTGACAGTAGAATTTAACTTTTCTTCGAAATTATGTAGAATGGTCTTTGATGTAGTATCTAACTCTGCCAGATGAGTCCATTTTCTACAAAGGTGTTTCAACACTGCTTCTATAGTAATGTTAGAAGCTGTTAAAATATCTCCTTTAATCAGTGAACCCAAAAAGTTGAAAATTCTTGCTTTACTTATGTATGTCAAAAAAGGATTTCTATGCATTATTGAAGGGTGTTTGAAGAAGAGAACAATAGAAATTCTGTTGAAATGTTTCCAACTGACTATATGTCGAAACAGCTCTTAATTTTTCTATAATATTTTGGATAAGTTTCTATATAGTGCTAAAAACTCTCAATAGAGTTTCTCTTCTTACTCAAGTGCTTCTAACAAACACCTATATATTACTACGAGTTGTCTAATGAGCTTAGGAGGGACTAAATTGACCAGATATAAAGCAGTATATAATAGAGAACATCAAAATTAAAATTCCAACTTTACTTGATTGGTTGATTCCGTGTCTGTGTCATTTTTTCGTCTAATTTTTTCCTTCATTCTCTATATCCCGATTTAGAAAAAATATGCTATCATCCAGATGGTATCTATCAGATGGGACAACCCCATAGCCCATGATGGAACACAATTTCCCCATGTAGTATCTATCGCGGGGTCCCGGTTTTGAGAGACTTATGCCGTTGACGCCCACTGCCTCGCCAAATCGCTATCTGATTGTGCATAAATCTCGCACGTAAAGCCCCTATACACTCACATCGCCAAATACGTTTACATCCACTCGGCTGGTAAAGAAGGAAGACACGAGATACACTCCAAACGCCACGGCATTAACATCAACGAAGAGAGACAGGCCCCGCGTGCGAATGTATGAGTGTATAGCGGTAGTCATTGTGGTGGCATGCGGCAACATTCGATATCGGTAATTAAGATCAGCTCGTTGCAGTTCGGCAACCGGTAACGGGCCACGGCCAGCAAGCCGGTCGAGCAGCCGGGCAACGGATTCGGTCAGTCCATGTGTGCGTCTGGGCTGTAGTAAATTATATTTTGTGTGCACCCCGCTCCAATAGATGGGATGCTTGGGGTGAATGCATGAGGGCATGAGGGCATGGGTCGAACGCGAGCGTTATGCGATTCATACGTCAGCTTCCTAATTTGCACATCTCTAGAGAGCGGTGTTGTTCGCGTGATGCCAGTTTGTTGTTTCAGGCATCCGGGGCATATAAACATCGCTACGTATGTATTCAAAACAATTTCAGAAAGGTCATTTTGTGGTATTTTATGTTTTTGGATATTGTAATGTTTACATGTTATATATTGTTGGGAATAACGAACATTTTAGGTTATTTTAGCTAAATTTGCATGAAACCAACAATTGTTTAAGTATTAGATTTTGATAGTGTGTTTATGAGCTTATTAATAACACATATTCAAAATACATTATATCCGTAGAAATGAGTCAACAAAACTTAATATACAAACATTTAATATACCTAATATACTAATAATATAATGAAAAATAATATTATTTCGGTAAAGTTACAAAAGTATGATATTTGACTAAATGCAGTTATTGTAATATAGAATATTCCAGTTGTAGATATTCTTGTCTGGAATAATTTCTGGAACTGCTATGCTGATTTTATTGAAATTTTGCCATATTCTTGGTACACTCCAACTTAAAATATTGAATAGTTCTTTTCCCAAATATCAACAAATTTAGCTATTGTAAATTTTAAAATTTAATATAAAGCATTACTGTATTTATTAATTCGATTTTTCGTTACTTACAGCTACTAATAAAAAAATAGTTTTCTCATTCTAGTGCTATGATATGCTTTACAGGCGTGACAATATTTCTTTCCAATTTTGATATATTTTAATACTACTTATTCTTTCTTTAGTAAATACAAATTTATCGAAAATCGAAACTATAATTATCAAAATTAGTTTTGTCGTTTTTAAGTTATATGTCTTTAAAAATCGTTTTTTGTATTCCTATACAAGTTGTCCCAACAAACTTTGTTCCGCTACAGACTTTAAAAAAAGGTTAATATAAATAATTCTACCTAGAGTTAAGACAATTCTAACACAAATAAAATTATAAAAATTATTCCACCAGTTCTTGATTATACTAGGTCTTATAAACACGACAAATATTTTTTTTACATTTTAAAATATATTATTCTTCTCTTAGCGAATATAAACCCAACAATAAAAGTATTATCAAAATTGGCGTACCTATTCTTAAATTATGACGGGTCTTACAAACACGACTTTTTACACATTTTTAAATATTTTCGTACAAATTATCCTTTTTCTAGTAAATACAAAACCAAATGAAAAATAATCATTAAAATCGGTCCAGCAGTTCTTAAATTATAAATGTTGTTACAAACATTGTATATAGGTCCATTTATTTTAAATACTTAAAGAAAATTATAAACAAATAAAATGGAAATATAAAATTAAACATACTAAAAAACATAATTTATATTATTTAAATTAATGTGTTATTAAACATTCTTATGGTAATTTAGGACTAATAAATTAGTCTTTTTCTAATTTTACTCAAAACCCCCAAAAACTCGTAACAACCCGCAACCGCACAGAAATAAAAAAATAATAAAACCACATAAAGAAAGAAAATATCAAGAGCCGCAAAATTTCCCGTCACGTTTTGTGGGCGTGTAACTATAACCAAAACTCAAAGTAAAACTTTTGACGAAAGCCAAACGAGCCGCAAAAAGTTTAATAAATTTCAAATCTAATAAAAGAGTTTACTCGCCGGATTTTTTCCGCGCTGCCCTACTACTACTTCTACTCGAAGCTTTTGGCATTTGCGCGGAAAGCGAGAGGGCGTACGCATACAATGTTCTCGCGAGTGCACCCAGAGATCACCACCGAGAGGAGAGAGGTTTCGTGTACTTGGCTGTGGTGTGTTTGGAATTGGTGCGCGGGGGGTGTGTATGTTGACATTGTCCTCTACGGTTTCACTCGTGCTTTCACCACTGTGCTTTCGACATCAACGTCGACGTCGTTAAAAAAATGTTGGTAGTGGAGGGAAAACAGAACAGCGTCATTTTTTGCTATGCCAATTGCGGCTTCACTCAAGCCACGCGAGTTTTTATTGTTTCATTAATTTTATATAGGCGTGCATTATTCAACGTTATCACTGTAGTTGGTATGACTGAAAGTTAAACAAACATGGAGGACTTTTTGTGTTTTGATATATCAAGTTTGAATTTAAAATATGCATATTGTTTTGATATTTATGCTAATTCTTTAAAATTTAATATTTTTATAGGAATTTGGTTGATTCATAAGATTATCTAAATTAATTTAATCAAAAATTTCTTGGTTTCAAAAATGGATATTTTATATATTTCAATTTATGCATCAATTGTGTTTTGCACGCTTTATACAAAAAAAGACGTGATTGATATCATATCGCAACTAGTGGTGATATATACTCATATCGTAACTATTGTACGTTATAATCAGGTTTTCGTGCATGTAAAGATGCACGTTATGACTACTTTTGCAGATGGTTGTAAAAAAATTATTAATCGTATTTTCTTAAGATATAAACACATTACCATTACAATGAACTTAACTTATCTCTATTAATGTTATCTTATTACATAACCAAACTGAAATAGCTTTAAAGGTAACACAAACTATATTGATTCTGATGTGGTAAAGTTTGCCGGGTCACTTATTATTTGACAAGTTATTACTAAATTTATGTTCTTTGTATAAAATTAAATTGTTGATATACACGTCCTCATTAATACGATATCAAAGTTTGAAAGTTCAAGGCTGTTCAACTAAAAAGCCGAAATCATTTAATTGCCAGCGCTGGATGACTAATCTGTTGAGTGTCGCGTGAAATGTGCGACAACTTTATGAATATAACAGAAACATGCATGGATATTAACCGCCGGGTAAATAATGAATAAAGTTATGTCGTCCCTCTACGGCGCGCTCGCCGCCGCCACCGCCTCTACCGTCTCCCGACCCGGGTGGTAAACAAGGCCGGCGTACACAAAACCGGGTACTTATCATTAGTTTTGCCCTGGTGATGGCGGCGACACGACAAGAGAGAGGTTACTCCCTCGTCGGCCGTTACCATAGATTCCTGATGTAGCATTATTCACGTCGGCCGGGGGAGTGGATGCATTATGGCCGTGGCAATATTTCATTGAAGTCATTATCAACATTTCATGTGTGTATATACATACCAGTACATACAATTTTGGATTGTTTCCACTGTTTAAAAACTCGCCGAGTACAAAGGTCTTTAGATGTATTTACCACTTGTCGAATCAATCGACGTTTACGAGGCACTGGTGAATTTTTCATCGGCGTTCGACTAAACGCTCGCCGGTTTTTGCCGAAAAAGGCGCTTCAATAATAAAGCAGGCCGTCTGTACGTGAATTGTGACTCCGGCCCTCCACGAAAACCACCTGCCGACTAAAGGACTTGTTTGTCCCCAGCGACGCCCTCGTATTCTCCCATGCGCTGTTCCAGCCGGCTTTGGAACACGTCTGAATGTTTGATGAAACACTGATACACATCGGCAGCGTGTGCGGCGCCGTTTATCGCTCTCGGAGACTTTACGAAAACGTTCGGAAATAAAACTTGCGCATTACGCCGAAGGGGAGGAAGGTGGGATAACATTGTCTTAGACTTTCTTCATCCCATCGTACGTCTCTCCCGTTTGTTTGCGTCTTTGAGTTCTTGAGTCTACAAACGTTTAAGCCGCAAGCCGAAGCTGTGCGAAACACGAGAAGGACGTGAACATTCGCCGCCGAACGCGCGCCGGCTGTACACAACCGGGGGTAGAAAATTGATTGGAAAATTAGTTTCGCCGTAGGTGCCCGCGGATGAGTTTCCTCTGTGCTCGACGCAGGCGGCTTAGTGTTTATAAGTGGAGGTAAATTAAATGTATCCAGTGGTGCGATGTGATGGTGTGCTTAAATTGTGTTTTGCGGGAGGCAGGAATGACTTGTTTGATGATGTTGAAGCATCCTTACTTTTATATTTTCCTTTGTCTTGCAAAAGTATCTGATGGTAATTAAACAACTGTAAATGACATACTTATTAACTTTTAAAATTCTATTAAAGATGGAAAGATACACTTTATAAACATTCAAATATCTACTTCTAGTTTTATTATAACGGTAAATATATTCGCTGATAATATTGAGAAAGGATACATTTTTTTGCATAGTTTGCCCAAAAGTGGGGTATAACTCGTCCATAAACAATGTAATAACGTCTATTTATGTTAACGAGTAATGATAAACATCCAAAACAAAGCAGAATAAACTTACTATTTTTAAGGCAGTTAGCGTTACTTAGCGTTTACGATAATTTCAAATCCGATAGCTATCGAGACTATCGATAGTTCAGAGCTCAATAGTTTTTTGACTGTTTATGACTGTTTGATAATTGGACTTAAATTAAAAGTAAATTTATTATTTCACCTATTTATTGCATATGATAATAAATTTAATATTTTAATATTATTATATTTATAATTGATTATAACCGCAAACAACATAAAATTTTAATATTTAAAGAAAACATACATGATAATAAATATCAATTGCTAATTATGAAATTATTATACCTGAAGTTATAACTTATTAAAAGCTATTGATTTGAATGAGCAATTTTACCACGCATTGAATTGGGTTCAATTTGAATAATGTGTGTATAATGTCAAAATGCACCATAACCAAACACGACATTTTCGCATCGACAAAACTCACGCTCGCATGAATTCGTACAAATGTGAGTAATTTTATGTATATGTATGTGTAGGTGTGTGTTCCAGGGTGGTGTCTGCTGGTGTGTGACGAGCCGAACAATCCCTCACGCTTGCGCCGCATAAAGTAATTAATTTACGTTGATTACACGATTACTTCCAAACCGCGTCTCGTGCGCCTATCTTCCCCGCCCGGAAGCTCATATTATTCGGCGAACGCCCGAAATTATTCCACTTTGCACCGCAATTCGCACAATTTGTATTTTCCTAATCGACACACGTGATTAATTAATCAACGATCAAACAATCCATACGCTTGGCATTTCCGTCAAATCATTTTCAATGTAAATACACGGAAGATTTCTATTGATAATTAATTTCTGCCAATTGCTCCAATTGTTTAGAGAAAGGTTTTTATAAAATTTTAGAATACTCATTTTTAGAATTTTTAAATTTTTTGCATATTTTGCCAGAAGGTAAGATCAATAAACAATGCAATAATAGAAATGTAAAAACAACACCAAAAATAATTTCAACATAACTATATTTCTATTATTGTTTGTTATCTTTTATTGTTTCTGTTGATATAAAAACCTGAATTTTATAGTTGAATGTAGTTTGAAAATGTACTTGGTTTTTTTGGTGAGCTTTTTGGTGCATTCATAATACGAGTTTTTAATTCCGCTTAAAAATACGCTTGGCGAAAGTAAACATAATCTGGAAATTTTTGCGCCGCGAGATATAAGTGTGCCACATCGATACTGCATGCTTTGTGCAAATGTGCGTGTACGTGTGTGTATATTGGGGGCGGCCGCCTTGTACAACGTTTTCATTTATCGATAAAATCTTATTCACTTCGCCGGAGCGGAAATGGAAAATCCGTCAGCCCACAGCGCGCCCCAAACCCGCACAAAGCTCAACTTGCCTGCGATTCTGATCCACTATATTAATACATATCTCCGCTCTTGGTTTTACTACATAGAAATAAAAAAGGTTTAAAAAATCAGCTTAAAATCCACCATGGAAAATCAAATCTCTATTTCTTTATGAGATTAGTTTTAAATATTTTTTCTATCTTTTATTCGTTCTTTGTTCTTTTCAAGTTTAAAAAATTATAAGCATTAGTCGTTTCAATTATTTAGATTAATATTTTTTATTAAGAGGAAACTTACTGACATAGAATACTTTTAATTAACAGATTTTTTATAAATAATATATTTTTCTCTATCCTTGTTTATTTAGAAGTAAATATGTAAAAAAGATACAATAATAAGTAAATTCATTTTTTGCCACAAAATTACTTTTTACATTTTTAATTATTTGAAAATTTACTTAGGCGGCAACAATGTTTGTCTTATGTAGTACAGGCAACTAATATGATATGTTTTATTTTAAGCAAATTATTATAAGGTTAAACCAAATATTTTTGTCATTAATGTTTAATTATGGACAACCAGTTTACTATGTTCCATTTTCATAAATTGTTTTCAGAGGAAATGCTAATCAAAACTAAGATAACTATTAGCAAAATTATTAAAAATAGAATTCCTAATATGTTTCAAAAACTTTACATGAATTAAAAGATTGGTTCTTTCATTATAATAAAAAAGCAATTTAAATGTTTTTTTTCAGAATTTCTGTACTAAATTACCGTAAACACATCAGATAATTAGATAATTAAACGTCAATTTAGTTTGATCTAACAACAACTACTATACTACAAGAGAAAAATATAGTTTGTACTAATAGTACTTTATGCAACGAGTCAAGAAAGGATTTGCACTAGCAACGTGTTTTTGTAATACAAGCAAGGCAAGTACTATAAATTACGGAGCAAAGTGCAAATCTTTACTGGTCGAGTTGTGTACAACGTTTCTTCGCTTAACTCGTCCGAAAGATCTCTTGACACAAGCTAAAGTATATAGATTATACAAAGTACGGACTGCGCACATAATTTGAACAGAAATTTACAATTTTAGAAGGTGTTGTTGAGATTTCGTTATTATTGTTAGCCGTCGTTTGACGTTTTAAGGTCATAGTTACATGTCCGCCATTTGAGTTTTCTCTATAAGAAAGTATTCAAACTTAACTTACGTTGGGTGTAGCGTGTTGTTTATTTGTATTTCAATGAGAGCGTTAATACGCCTACTAGCGACTTACATACCCAACGAAAATGCGGTGTGAACGCACGCTTTCTATTTGAATAGAAATCAATATCAATTTATGGAGGATAGTCGAGAATTGTGGAGATTTCAACCAATCACAACACTTCAATTCTTATCCGCACTAGTTTTGAAAAAGATATTCTGCTTTGTTTTGGATGTTTATCGTCACTCGTTAACATAAATAGAAGTTATTACATTGTTTATTGATGAAATATACCTCATTTTCAAGCGAAGTTCTCAAAAATCTAAAATTTTAAATGTTAATAATTCAAAAATGTGTAAGATATCAGTGTGGAAAAGTTAATTATCAAATTGATTGAAAATTCAAATTAACAAAGTTAAATCGAGCGTGCTGCGTGTGTACGACCGTGGCATTCGACAGGGATGGAGGGGCGGCGGCAGCGGCGTGCGCGCCATGTCGAACTAATGTTTAATAGTCGAGGCGCCGCCGCCGTAAATCTCGCACGAAAGTATTAGCAATTACTCGCGTTAATTCAGCGTGCAACACCTGGGGGTGCCTGCCGCCGTTGCCGCCGCCGCCGCCTTCTCGCATCGCACGCGCCGCCACCGCCACCGCTGCCGGCCCCGGAGGCACCGAGATTTCTTCGTGTGCCGCGTGTGCACCTTCGTGCTTTACGTTTCACCTTCGCAGCTTGCTGCTTGCTGCGCGTCTGCAGGCGGGGAAATATTTCATTTTCTAATAAACTCTTTCGCACTTGCTCTATATGGCCGTGCAAATTTAGCGGATTTTATTTATTGGGCTAGATAATTAATTATCTAACACATTGTTGCAAATAATATTTAATTTTAAAGTAATGTTAAGTAATGAAACGAGAACTTAATTATCTAATTGTCCTAAATGACTGCAACTATAATTACAGGTTGAATGTATTCATTAATTTATTGTAAATATTATAGGAGAAAACTACATAAATTAATCTATTTTAATAAATTCTATATATTTTTATTTTCAAATCAAATAAGCACACTTTTTTTTAATAGATTCTAATTTACCAATTAGGATTAATCAGATCATTCACCGAGAAGCCAATGAAATATTTATAATCGGAAATATATTGCATGAAATGCAAATCAATTCATTGCTATCTACATTCGGCAAACATTTGGCCTCTAAGTTGTTTACCATTGTATGTAAATGACGGCGGAGGGGCGTCTGGAGCGTGGAGTCGACGGCCTCACCAGCGATTAGAACTCAAAGCGGCAGCGGCGCCAACGGCGGCAGCGGCGGCGAGTTCAAACCCGGCTGTCCTTAATCAGTCGAACAACAATAATTGGCAAGTCATCGGCGCTTATCGGCCACGCGGCTGACATATGTGGGCATAAATTACCATAATGCCGATTAGATGTTTGGAAACGGAAACGCGGGCGCACCCGGAAATTAATTGAATGCGTATGCAAAGTGCCACCGTTAAAAACCAACAATTAAGATTTGTACGTGATTGTGCACAATGTTTCACATCTTTCTTTTAATTCAATTTTCAATTTTTATGGTTATTATCCAATTAACGACAAAGACATACCAAACAAAACAAAATTTTAAAATGTATGTAAAAGTGTGTAAACTTATAACTAGAATAAACCTAATAAAACATTAAAACTAGGATTTAATTATTAATTACGCTATTCATGTACTATTAAATCCTCTTTTAAGTATATTAAATCAGATGTGCACTCCGTAATTTATACTACAACTTGCAATGCAGCGCACAAGCACATGTAATATAAATTTGAATGCAATTGCATGATACGAACATCCACACCGCGAATTGGAGTTTTCCCAGCGTATTATCCTTGCCGCGGTGCAATATTTCGATTGGCAATGAGCATCAACAAAGATCGTCGAATGCATCCAGCGGCAATACAGATAAACAGCGCTTTGTGTATTTATTAAACTTGCCAGTGCGGCAAATTCAAGCACAGGAACACACAATGCACTCGGAATAACTTTCAACGTATTGATATTGTTGCATTTTTTATTTGATTCAATTCTATTATATTTCTTTTTATGTCCATGTATAGTTTTCCATTTTTTTTACTTCCAGGATTATCTAGACGTGCTTACCGTTATCGTTATATGTAAGTATAGTATTTAGATTATATGAAAGAAATCATTGCAAAATCTGACTGTAATGTTCAACTGTTACGTTATAATTTCATAACATAACAAGTGACGTTATGATATCGATTATACACTACAAGTTCAGCAGACGCGCAGTATCTATCTTATTGTGATAAAAATGTCATGAGTACATAAATTCATTGACAAACTTGGCCTCCCGTCTTGTGGAGCTATTTCTTTTTCTTGCGATAAACCTCACTTATCAAACTTGAATTTTGTATTTGGTACATCTACGTAGGTATATATTAATGTGTTCTGCAGTGAGGTTGCTTAAAGATACACATTTTCATTAATGAAATATGGAATAAATATGTACAGGGGGCGTGGACCTCTCTTGCAGCCACTTCATAGACTTAAAAAGCTCATTGACCTTTTACACAAGTAAAATTTATTAACTAAAACATATATATATATTAAAACAGTAATATTATTTCCTTCTGGAATGTTTATGGTTAAATGCAAAAATATATATTGCCAATCATAAAATAATTTGTTTGCTGGTATTAAGATAGAAAATAATAATTAAACAAAATCATCAATGAGTATACATAAAATGCAAATTGATCTTCGATAAAATTAAAAATATGTAAATTCATGCAAACAAAATTACAAAAAATTAGAATATCCTTGTGTCACTTCTGACAAAGTTTACTTTGCGGTGACAGATAGTTTGTTATTCTTTCCGGCGCAAAGTCAAAACTTTTTCCATGACCACAACAGCGCTCGCACTTTTATATTAACTTTTAGTTTGCCTCAATCTGTCGTTATATCAAAGTTTTTTAATTAGACGCACGCCTGCCTGTTGTCCATCACGTCATGGCGCATTGCGATTGTTGCGACTCCATAAAAATTTAAATTATTGCACGACAAATATTTGCAATTAAAATGAGCTGAATAATGCATAAAATCCTGTGGTACGAGGAAAACAAGCAAAAATTTCCTCAAACATCTACATTCCAAAAGTGCAAAAGTTCAAAAGTCCAGAAAGTAATTAGCACAAGATAAGTTAATTACGCTAAGTGGAAAATGTCTATATTGGCCTCTTATTTGCGTATTCTTCTTAATTACGATAATTATCGTGTAGATAAGCTTTAATGTGTTCCAGAGTATTTTTTGATGTTTTTTGATGCTTCGGGAGCTAAATTGAGAGAAAAAAACAGGGGGTAGCTAAACGTATTAATTTTGTCAGGCGTTTAGTGGATGTTGGATTGCTTCAAAGGTGTGTCTCGCGGGCGCAGACCGTCGGCGCAAGCTTACTCGACAGAATTGCCGTTTCCTTCCTGCTGTGCACGGTGGCAAGGCTTTGGCGGCGCTGCGCTAAGGACTCGGGCGCTGAGCCAATCCCCTAAGCGCGTCACTTTGCGCTTGACGTCGCCTTTTTTCCGTCTACCCAAAGGCTTTTTATGTGCCGTTTCCGGTGCAAATTTATATCCGTTACAATCAGAATATCACGCAATGTTGCTACGCGTATAGATACAAATAGGATTTGCACATAAATCTTTGACATTGCTTTCTAGCTTTATCCATGCTAAAAATGTCATCGTAAAATTTATAACATATGTTTCAAATTGATATCTATAATATTTGAATGGGCATTTTATAATATATTACGACACATTCCAAATATAAGAAAACTTACATCAGCCCAGAGTTAGCTTACCTTATTTGTGAAACCAATTTTGTTTAATTTAGAAGTAGATACATATGTGTGCATTAATAGTCGTATACAAGGTGGCCAGAAACAAGCGAAAACGATTGCAATAGCTTAATTCCGTGATTATTTATGAGTGAGAATCCAAAAACAAAATTGTCCTAGGACCTCCAGTTTTGTCGTAAAAGTACTTCAAAGTTTCATTTTTTAAAGTAGAAATACGTTGTTTTGGTAAAAACTTTCTTGACATATATCTTCTATGTTCTTTCGAGATCACATTTCCAAAAATTCATTCTGTTTAGTAATTGGGAAATGCTTTTTTTGTTGTTCGTTAACACTTCTTCCAATACGTTTTTTCCTAAAAAACTTAATATGACAAAGTTACAATAGCAAAATTGGTAACTATGGAAAAATTGTTATTGTTAATTGTTTATTGTAAATTGGCTATTATTATTAAAAAATGAAACAACGGCCAACCTTGTCTAGTTGGATTGTTTTTCAATTTTATTTTAACAATGAAGTGTTTATAAGTAAAAATCAACTTTGCCACATATACTATTTCTTTACATGAGTTCTGCGACGGTCTCATGGGTCGCAGAAGGGTAGTTTTTTCTGATTCATACTAAGAAAAATGCAGAGAATGTCACTATGGAAAGCGTT
>JAODGA020017929.1:0-11874 GCA_027574885.2 Drusilla canaliculata | reverse complement strand
CTTGGGCAAACTGGCGCCTTTAGAGGTTTCCGATGCAACCTCCATCTCCATGTACGGGTTACTCGTCCGCGTGCTGGTGTTGTCGGTGGTTGTGGCTGTAGGGCTCGTCTTTGGCCCTGTGCCCTGCCCCCTCCCTCGCTCTCAGCGTGACCTGCCCAAAACCGTAAAAGAGCCTGGGCTTCTTGGCCTTGAGCGTTGCCGCCAAGACACTGTCGACGGAGAGGGTTAGCTCGATGGTTTGCGGCACGGGGTTCCTCCTCAGAACCCCACATGTCGCCGTGTTAAGGCCATTTTGCCTGCCGACTAGAGTGAGGATCTTTGTGGAGTCCTCCTCTACCGTTGCTGGGAAGTAGACGATGTAAACCCCGCTATGCGGCATGTTCGCCGCATCCAAGACCTCCAGGTCAGCTCCCTCCCATGGTTTGAGGGTGTTCTGTAGGGATTTCACCCACTCCGCCGTTTCTCTGTTAGCACAGGTTACGGCAAACCACCCTGGTCGCTGGTGTACCTGCAGAAAGTGAGGCTGGTGGGCCTCTACCTCCACATGCATGATGGCGTCCAGAATCGCCCTCTGCACCAGCCTGACCTGTTCCTCCGTCAGTAGGTTTTCTGGATAACCCTTTGGAACGACTCCTATACAAACCCCTTGAGCTCTCTGGCAATAGGCAGCACTACCTTGGGGTAAACCGTTAGGTCGGACGGCACCTTCTGTCCTCCCGGCCCCCGTTTCCTTGGTACCCGCAGTTTCGGGCTTGGACCCAGTGTGGCCCTTTGCCTTCTTCTGCGGGGCCTTGTCCGGCGTACTACCGTCAGACCTGAGGCGCTTGGTTGCTATTGGTTTTTGGTCCCTGTTGTTGACCTGCTTTGAGGCATTTTTGGCTGACAGTCCCTTGCCCAAGAGGCGGTGATACCGTCTTTGCGACGACAAAGACCACTTTGGCTTCCGGGCTCTTGGGCAGCCCACGGCCTCATCTCCACTGCTTTCTAGGAGTCTGTCCTATTGTTTTAATTACATTTTGACCATAGGAACTCTTATCAGTGTCAGTGTACTTATACATATAAATATTTATAAAAATCATAATATTTATGGTTTTATAGTGGTCTTCTTGTGTTTTGATTTTTTTATCTTTACTATGATATTTGAAACTATAAAAAACTGATATATATATATATATATATATATAAATAGTAATTAATAATCATTTGAAACACAATTTTAGTACAAAAATTAGATTTTGAACCTATTAGTTCTAAGCTTAAAATTCACAAATTATCAGAATTTATGGAAATGTTTTTAAAGTATTTTTATTTATTATTTTTTGGTAAATTCTAAAATATGACAAAAATGTCTGGTTGGTGCTAATTTTTGATATAGTTTTGGGAGCAGGATTCGAACCTAGGTTACTACGGCCACGACGTAAAGTCCTAACCGCTAGATATTGACGGCTGTTCAAGAAGTAATTAGTCCAATTTTTAAATCAAATTATTTTTTGGTGTTTAAAATTTTGTTGTGTACTTAGAAAGCTTTTTTAGTGCAAGTGCAAATATCTAAAAATACGTATACAGTTATTTAAAAATATATTAAAATATTTTTTTGGGTGTTAATATATTGTTTATAAAAGCAATGCCTGCAGCTTGCCTGGTCAAAGTTTGTAATGTCGATGTACTATTAATATTAAACATCTATTGGAGTTAACCTAGTAATCACAATTGTATTTCTTATTAATTGTCTGTAATTATACTTTCTGGCGGAGGTTTGAATTCATAATTAATATGTCCAACGAGATTAGAATTCATTAGTTCCCAAGGTATATGCATAGTTATTGATTTTTAGGAAAATATTATGATAATACATTTTTCAGAAATTATAAGTATGATAAAAATGTCTTCAGGTGTACAATGCTTGACACATTGCCGTGACCAGGATTCGAACCTGGGTTACCACGGCCACAAGGTAGGGTCCTAGTGGTTAGGATCACGATCACGACTGTTAAAGACGTGATTACTTCGTTTTTGAATTATAATTTCTACTTAATTATGCAAGTGTAAATACTTATAAATATTTACAAAAACCATAATATTTTAGGTTCTACACTCATTAAACATTGCTTTTCCTTTATGAGGTTTTTATTTTTACTTTAGAAGTTAATTAAAACACATCTTTACAATATAATGCATAAAAATCAAAATATGTGTACCAATTAAAAAAGGAAAATATCATCTCTTTAATTTTTTATTTGGCGTTCAGCAAGTGTTTGAGTGTATTGTTATAGAATATAGCACGTGGATGTTTATATTTTTTTTTATAGGCATTTAGTATAGACTCTACGTAAATACTGAGCTTAACTAAGACCTAGAAAGGGCAGAATTGAATACGCGCTTGGGATTCCCTTGCTTTAATATCTGAAAATACGCTATTTCTTGCTATGATGTGAACTTGGCCTAGTTCAAAATTGGAATTTGATTTAGATTGGAGAACTGTAATTAACCTATGTATTAGGCTGTTGAGAACCGCAAATTTTGTGAAGATGGAATTGTAAGATTGGAGAGGAATTATCATCAATTAACATAAAATATATTTATTCTAAGAATATATAAATAATCATTGACTTGTTATAATATTCTTATGCTAATAATTTTTGGTAGATTCTAAAATATGATAAATATGTCTCCACCGTGACAATGTTTTTCGCATTACCGTGAACAGGATTGGAACCTGAGTTACTACGGCCGCAACTTATTAACAACACTATTTACCTGTTTCATTACATTTTTATTTTTCATTATTATTTGGTTGCATATACACATCTATATAATACCTTCACAATTGAAATATAACTTCGTAATTAAATATTTTTCAAACCAATTGATTTATTGCTACAAAGTAGAGTAATTTATAGCTGTTACACAAAATTAATTGTCTTTTACTATAAAATCCTTTAAATTTATATACATTTAAAAACATAAATTCGCCAATGGAATGCTTTCGGGATTAATAATTAACTTTGCGTTTTATTGCGCCTACACCGCGTCAGATTGCATCCGATTTAATTTATATGTTTATGGCTTATTGAACTTCACACCTACCTCCAGCATCCTTCGCACCTGCCCTACACAAACCAAAACAGCAATTTTGCACCAAACCCTTCTTCCAACCACCCACAACAACAGAACACCGAAACAGAAGTCCTAATCCTAAGCACCTTTCCACCCTGCATCCACTTCTGCAACACGCTCAACGTACGTTTACGCATGGGACCGCATTATTTATGTTTATTCGATGTATAAATCACGTGAGTATTGCGCACGCACCATACAGATACACCCAATAACCAACCACTTGCTATCTGCAAGCCTAAATAGCCTCTCGCTGTAACCCCATCGTGTACAGAAGCACGATGGTGGTAGAAAATCGCAGTTGGGTGTTATAGGGTTTGCAGTGGTGGTTTTATGCGTTGTAAAATTTATCCGCGATGCATGAACGCCGCATCGAATGCCTATGGATTGTGCATATCTGCATATACACATGCATTCCCGATCTGCTGGTCGGGATGGGATTGTGTGTGGAATCGAGTGGATGGACACACAATGGATGTACGAATAATGGCAGTTTGCTTGCCAACTAGCCACAACGCGTTGTTGGCAACGCTCTGCCGGTGTGTTTTGGCAGTGAGAGCTTACGTGTTCCTCTTGTATATAGAGTACACCCAGAAATAATTTAATGTTCGCTGTAAATACTGGTATGAAGTTTGGGGGGCAGCGTGATTGTGCATAGCAATTGCAAAATTTTCCCTTTTGCTACACTGGTGACATATTTGGTTATAGATTTTTACACCGAAATTTATTACAGCGTCCATCGAGTCATTAATTCGTGAGGGATTCAAGTTACATTGATGATGTATATTTATTGTCATTAATTGGCGTTGTTATTGTTGGAGATAAAGTGATAAATAGCATCGTGTTAATGGCTTTGACATGGTTACAACAAATTTTGAAAATATTTTAGTACTACATGACATTTCAATTGAGGTGCTTCTTACAAAAACAGCCATAACAATAAAAATTGAATGTTGTTGCTAGTATCGATATATATTCGGAAACGTCTAATTAACCGGTTTATTTGTATTTTACCAAAAGATACATAGTCCGTTACAGAGTACTGTATAGACAAATAGAATGCATAGAACAAGATATCGTTTATTGCGATTTCTCATAAAAAGCATTATGGTTGTTTTTGTGATAAGTGCCTTAATTGTAAGAGTAACCAAGTAATACTGAAATATAAGAATTTAATTTGGCAGATAATTACTTCTTTTAACGAGGTACCAGTAGCCATGATCGTTTAGTGGTTAAGACCCTACGTTGTGGCCGTAGTAACCCAGGTTCGAATCCTGGTCACGGCAATGTGTCAAATATTGTCACGGTGGAGATATTTTTACCATAATTTTGATATTACCAAAATATATAATAAATTAAAAATTCTCTATAATCTATAGATATTTATATATGGGAATAAGTGAATGTTACGCTAACTGCATATAATTATCTAGACAATTCTTGTATCCCTGGATAAAAATTTATTAAATAATAGATGTTTTACAAACATTACAAAATTACAAACAATAAAAAATATTTTTTACGATGTACATTTTGCCCTGCGGCGACCTCAAGTACTGGTGACTGATAATAATTAATCTCAAATCTTACCATTTCATCTCTACAAAATTAGCATTCTCAACAGCTTAATACATAAGTTAATTACAGTACCCCAATCTAAATCAAATTTCAATTTTGAACTGGACCAAATTCTTACCATTGCAAGAAATAATGAATATTAAAATATTTATGTGAGAGCCCATCATTTATATACCTTTTTTTACGCAAAGACTGCTGTGGGCATTAGCGTATGTTGGGTCCTTGTTCGAATGGCACGAGTAATGAAGTACAACGCCTCGTTAATATTTGACGGGAATCACTTTTTTTCTTTGACCTATCCAGGAATCGAACCCAGGATCTCTTCCAATGTAGTCATTGAACATACCACTATGCCACGGAGGTGGTCATAATTTATTTATTGAATCAATGATAGTTGATTTATCTTTGGAAATGTAATTTCTAAGGCAAAATCAAAATGTCTTATTTATGATTACTAAGACAATTGGCAATTTCTTGAGCAGAAATTACCTTGAATGTTAGATTGATATCTTCTTTGCTTATGTCTATTCTAAATGGTTTCATTTTGACATATCAATAATATACATTTGGGGGTTTATTAGAAAATGCACTAATTCTGTGATTTTGTTTTAAAATAATGATTATAAGAGCGCACGTTTTTGTTTCTCCTGGTCATTTTAATGCATCACAATGTTGGCAGACATTGTCCATTTTACTAATTTCATCAAAGTTATTTGTATTTAATAGTACAATCAGTTTAAAAAGCAATTAGATTAAAATAAACTTGTATGACATTTCTTGTTGCTCTTCGGTTAACATCACCTTGTTGTTTGGTTTGAGAGGCTCTATGGCGTCTTCTTCCCAACCTGTCTCTTTCACCTTCTTTCTCTCTGCGTTTGTTTTTTGGCAGAGCATGATATTGAACCATGCGAACTAAGTTAGGTTCTTTGCTAATTTTCTGCTCTTTAAGAGTTAATTGGTTTACCTTACTCCCTTACTTCTAAACTAGTAGGAAAAACCTATCTCTTTGGTTTACATCAAATACATCACTTATTAATTGAAGAATTTCAATTTCCATTAAATTTATATCAAAAGTTTTGTAGGTACTATTACATTTTATATGTTAATATGTCTTTCAAAATATACACTAACTTTAATAATCTCATCTTATTTATAATACATAAATAGACTCAAAATTTAATAGCCAACTTTACATCATTACAGGGAATAAATGCCAAACCTTTCAATATTTCACGCGATCAATACGCACTGTACACAATTAGACGAGTTTTATTGTCTGTTATGACATAAAGCATATCCCAGGATAACGCACCCACTCACTGATTGAACGTTGCTGTTCAGTCAGGTTGTTCCTATTATTACAAAGTTGTGTACCGAACGTACACACGTACACCAGAAAGTTCATTCTGCTCATAGCCGTATTCGAAGCAAGTAGAAAATAAAACTTTTGATTACACTCGTAAAAACTAGCATACAATTTAACTTTAATGGCCGTGTATGAATTTCCAACACGCACATAAAAACATAGAAAATCAATCTATTGGAAATACATAAAGTTTATGCACGTATTAAGCAGATATATGATTAAAACATGTTTGTCTTTTTTGTATGTGTTTTGTTAACTTTAAAACAGCTGGTAAAATATTGTGTGCGAGTCGCGGATTTTGCGAGGAATGTGAAAAATAGCTGCTGGTGCGCACTGCGCAACCATTGCGCCATTGTAATTAAAAGCAATATCATTAATTAAAGTAGGAACGAAATTAATTAAGGAATATAACAGCGTTTTGCTAAAAGTCGCGGGGATACAATGTTCGAGTGAATAAAAAGTACAAAGCAAAGAACAGCAAGTCGCAGTCGTCAACGTAGACGACTCGCAAAAAAACGAAGAAGAAAGTTATAACGCGCTATGAATGATAAGAATACGGCGGGGATACAACAGATGGATAACTTTGTTAGAGAGCATGGAGGCTGGATGGTGGAGGAGGCTGTGATGAGGCGCAGTTGCCGGAAGGCGCAGCCGACCGGCGGATAATGAAGTCTAGCACATCTTTGTTGATAATCTCTTTGGGATCTACACTGCGATGCGTTGATAATGATCTGCATATTCTTTATACTCCTGGATTTCTCTTCTTTTCTCTTTCTTTTTCACTTTTATTGTTTCTTTCCAGTTTTTTTTATGTGTTTAGAAAAATTTGCTAAGGGTATTTTGTATATCACAGAAGAAAAAACTATTAATATAAATCTTTTTAAAATTATGACTTCAAAGGGATTATGGGAGTCGGGTCAACTTAATTTTTAGAAGTCTGAGAATCATTAGAATAAATTGTAACATTAATTACAGAAATTGCACGTTCGATCAAGTTGGTGCAGTGGTGTTTGAAAGAGCGGGCTGCAATAATCATTGTCGGAGTCGATCGAAAGTGCGGGAATCGAGAATGACGCAAATCAAGCATGGCGCGTAGTGGTTTCGTGCAGGCGCGTCTCGTCAGATTGCTTCGGCTCCCTGATTAGTCCGGAATGCAAGGCACGCGGTCTAAAGTGCAAGCAAGTCATGGATGGTCGATTCTTGGTTTCGTTCGTCGGCGCACAGTGCAATTGCAATTTAATTCGAGATTGGTTTGCTAGTCACCCCCATTGAAATGTTTTCCTTCCATCTTCGATCAACATCGTACTAGTTTACTCAGTGATGTGATACTTTTGAAATTTAATATTTTATAGATTCTTTTTCGTTGGTATTATAACGGTGGGTTTAAGAGTAAGAAAATTGGGACCAATTCACAAATATGAAGTCTAAGAAATCTTAGTTTCTTAAGACAAGGCTCTAGAGTTTATAAGTTAAAACTTTAAATAAAGTTGTAGGTCTTGGTGTTTCTAAACAAGTAAATCTGTTCCTGGTTTTTTGTTTTGCAGTAATGAATACTTGAATTGATGTCATTTGAAAATACCTGTTATATTGATTCTGGACTTGCCTTTTAAAGCAATAATTTCAATGGCTCATTTCAATTTAAAGACAAAAGCAATAATTTACATCTCTAGAAAATTTTACTGCATTATAATGTTAGCCACCAATTTTTTCAATTTAGAATTTGAAGTTTTTAAAGTAATTTAAGTATAGGTCTTACCATTAAAGGTCATTCTTAGATGAAGTGGGGGTTCGTTTAAGACATTATGGTAAGCTAGTTCATAATTAAGTGTAAGTGTTCATAATTAAAATATGTTTAAGTTTGTATGGGTTTGCTTTGATTAACTTGGGTTGATCTATTTAAGTTATAGTCTCTTTCATTTCTTTATTACAATTAGTAATATCGTAATTAAAGTCCCATTTTAAAACCTTTCACAATGGAAAAGCAGTGTTGATTTCACTCTACTCTTACCTGTATAACTATAAGACTCCAAAAACGAAATTAATATTTAAGAAGAGATTTGTCCTTCAATTTCATTAATTCAACGGCTTTTTAGTACATTTTAGGGTTCTTGCACGTTCCGTCCTTACAGCTCTTTGAAACTACCACGCAACTTGTGCTTGAATTAGCCCTGCCGCTGCCAAAGATAAACACATCTCGTCAAGGACCAAACTGCTGTAAAGAGAAACACAAATAGCCCCTCAACATGCGTTAGTTACCTACATTATATCCCCTTTACAACGACAAGCACGATCCTAAACAACGTTCGGATGTTTTCCCGGCGCAAGCACGGAGGAGAGAAAAAAACTACACGCAGTGCTCAGCCCAGTGCTTAACAAAGAAGAAACTTTGGCAGCGCAAAACGGAAAGAGTAAAGATACGGTCGGAGCTCTTGCACAGGACGCTTAAGATTTGTTGGTTGTTAAATGCGCGGTTGTTGGAGTGCCGCCGCCGCCGTCGTCGTCGCAATAAAATTGCAGGCCAGCAGCCAACGGACCATTACACGTTTATTTAATTAATGAAGACGGGGGCGGTCTAACTCAGCAACACTCGGTAACGGCCAGTAAATAGCGGCGAGCGCGTTTATATTTACATTGCATTAGCGAAATTATGCTTTCGTGAAGTGGTCGTAAAGGAACACGTTTTTTTTTGCCAAAACATTGCTGAAATTGAATCGTAAATCTTCGAATGCGAGAACATTGAACAACTTGTAGGATATTAGACTTGAATTGAGGTTTTGTATTAGCTAGTTCTTAAATTGGTACAATTATGAAGACGCCCACAAAATTTAGGCGTGGCCTGAATCCGAAAAAGTTTATATAATATATTTATGTATGGCTTTACATAAAATACAAAATATTTAATACATAGTTGCATAAGTCAATGGATAGCGTAATAAGTAGCACCAACAGTATAAATAGGTTTTAGGATTGAAGCTTTGCATTCACTAAAGTTGTATTAATTAAAACTGCGTCAGTTTCAAATTAAAAATAACGTATAAACATGTATTTATGGTTTTAAACCTATTAGCTAAAGCAGGAGATGTTGTTAAGTGAAGATATATTTATAACCACGCCCATAAAATATAGATGATTATATTTTTGTAGGCGTGGCCTAAATAAGCAAAAATTAATATAAGATTGTATTGTATGACCATGTATAAAAAATACAGTATATAATCAGTACATGCCATCAGCGTGGCCAATAATTATAATCCCCAAAAAATTAATAAGTTTTAGAGTTGAAGTTTTGTTAAGTTGTATTAACTAAACGTGCGTCAGTGTTTAAGTGATTGTAATTTAGACCACGCTTACAAATATAATTGTGTCTATATATAAGTGGGTGTGGTCCAAAAGAAAAAAAAAAGAAAATAATTAATTTTATATATTGTATTGCCAAACCACAAATTATCCAATTTTTGCATATATTTACCAAACTTGGCCACGCCTCCAATTATGTACTTCTTCTTAAATCTTTCCTGACAATGAGGTATAATTCTTCAATAATAAATGCAATAACGCTTATTTAGTTTAACTAGTAACGGAAAACATTCAAAACGAGGCAAAATAAAGTAATTATCTTCACTAGTGAAAAGAAACAAAAAAATTACATTTAATGTGCGCGGTTCTTAAAAGAAATGATTTGAAATAATTATTTATACCAGTTGAACAAAAAAAATGTTGTACACAACTCTGCCAGTTAAAATGTGTCCTTGGTTATGTGTTTTGTAGTCACTTGCTTCGCTCGTAATTTTAAACACACTTTGTTCAAACAAATTTTTACCTGACTCGTTGCGTATAGTAAGTTTTGCGTGGCAAAACTTAGTTCTGCATTATATATTTGAATATTACTATACATTAGATCGTGTTAAACCTTATACTATTCCATACGTTGTGTTAGTAACTATTTAATTGAATTATAAACTTTCTATAAATAAAGTCAAAGGTAAAATTAATACAATTAATATAGTTACTTGAAACAAACTTCTATTATCAAACAACACACAATTACTTTACCATCCCCCACAACTATGGCATCAAAAGACTAAACCCACAGCTATTCCAAAAATGATTCAATCTAAAGATCAAAGGACTATTCATGGATAATGTACGTATCCCGCTTCAGGTATCATTTAGCTTTCATTAGCTGCCAACAATAGGTAGTTCTTGCAACTAGAGACAAATTTTTCCCACACGAATTCTATTACTCTATTTATACTGGAACTATTAATGACTAGAAGTCACATATAACCAATTTTGGAGTAACTTATTTGACGATAAAATCAGCCATGCATAATGTTATTGTCACATATGCACACACAAACACATTCATGTGCATTTAATATCATGAGTTCGTTGAGGATATTGGCGTAAAGTTAACTGGCCTCCATCATCATAACATCACAGCGACCGGAAAACGGTTTGCAGGTCGTATAATATGCGCATTCATTGGCCGGCACGTACTAATTCAATTTTCCGACGATGGCGCGATGCATTAAAGACCGGTTGTAAAATCTGACAACTGCACGACGCTACTAAATATTGACGACATGCTTTCAAGTCTTACATTATACATTCGAGATATATAGGTATGTATATAATAAACTTGAAGTGAAGTTGGATTGAAGTTGAATCGAGTTTTGAGTGGGTCTTTATCTCTCTGCTTCCTATTTGGCTAATTGCACTTGAGTGTGATTAATAGCGAACGTATTGATTTTCAATACACGCGTGCATTCATTGCGATTTTATGACACATAAAATGTTCTTTGTGCGCTGGCTGATATGTCATTTTCGCTGGAACGTCAGGTTCTGGAATAAATTTGCTCTAAATCCAGTCATTTGCTCTTTCTCCTTTTGTCTATACCTTCCTTTATTTCTCACTCTCAGGTTGACATTTTGCATCGCCTAATAATCACCGTTCCAATGGCGTAATTTGCGTTTACGCTAGGAGAAGCTCTTAATGACAATACGTAATAAACGTGCTGTGTATTCCTAAAGGGAATACTCTATTATTGTCAGCGCATATGCGCCACTGTATGCTACTTAACGTACGGTGGAAGGACTCTCTTAAATCCTGAATGACTTTGTGCGACATAGATGAAGTTTATAACACCACAACAGACTTATTTGGGTAAGTTATAAGCAAAACATTAGAGAATACTATGATAATACGTTTCTCAACGTTATTATCAACGTTGTTATTAAATTTATATATAAGTAAATGGAAATTTTATTTAATACTAGTGGACCCAGCAAACTTCATTTTTCATATTTGAATATAGCGCTAGAATCGGATAATAAAAAATGTTGAAACCCCAAATAATTGATGTTTGTAATGAATTCTACTAAGATTCTTTTTTTTTTGCCAGGCTGCCTTCACTTTTCCACGATTACCTTGTCCAAAATATTGCAAAAAATGCTGAATTTAAAATAAATCAACATTTTCCAGATTTTTCTGAGAATTTTATGTTTTCACTCTGAATGTTTCATTTTTTCTTAAAAAATGTATTCCTTTTTCCAAATTCCAAAAACCAATTTCTATTTTTCGAATTTTTAAACTTTTCCGGAAGATTTTTCCAAAATTTTGAGTCAAGTCGGTCCAGCAGTTCTCAAGTTATGCGATCCATGCTATCCAAACGGCCAGAAATGCCAGGTACTAAGTTCCACAACAGTAATTTTGAATTTTTAAGAAACGAGTACAACAAATTTAATAAGTTATAAAATTATAACAATAGTACTTTACGCGACGACCTAGGTAAAGATTAGTGTGAAAGACG
>JAODGA020017887.1:0-10207 GCA_027574885.2 Drusilla canaliculata | reverse complement strand
TGAAATCGTTAAAGTACCTACTAGCAACTTACATACGCCACAAAAATTCTGTATAAACGCACGCATTTCATTTGGATAAATACCAGTATCATTTTTTTGGAAAATCGTCGAGAATCGTGGAGATTTCAACCAATTACAACGCTGCAATTCCTATCTTCACTAGTTTTGAAAAAACGTTTATTCTGCCTCGTTTTGGATGTTTATCGTCACTTGTTAACACATATAGGCATTGTCTATTGATGAGTTATACCTCACTTTTGGGCGAAGCATGCGAAAAAAACAAATGTTATACTTCTTTCATATTAACCTAACCTAATCTGAACACATTTTATTTTATTTGACACATGTCCAATTAAACTTAGTTATGTTATCAATTCTAACCTATGGTAACCAAGGTAACCCAATGTCAACTTAGGATATGATTGATCTATTCACAACTAACTTATCCGTAAAATGGTTTCTTCAAATATAATTTAAGTCTGAACTTAACATATCCCAACCTAAACTAAGCTGAACCTGGACTAGTCTAACCTTAACTAACCTGTTCAAACTAAAGTCCTAAAAAGTTTTAGTCGATCTTGGCTTAACTCAAACTATCCAAAATTTCAAAAAATGTAAGAGAAACTTTACCAGCTGCTCCAACTTCAACCTAACAGCACTTCAAGCCCCTTTTGTCTAAATTGTACCTAAGTCGAGGTGAACCTAACCAAATCCAACCTATGTTTAACCAAAGCCCAATATTAAACAAACCAAACCTAATCTAACTCAACCTAATCTAACATAACCTTAGTTAAGCGTGAACCAGCATTGCATAGGGAAATTTGAGCTAAACATAACCAAACTAAACCAAACTTAACCTAGATATTTTTTTAACCAAAGATCTCTAAACCTAGGTTCAAAAAAACCAATTTAATCTCATTTTATCTTGTTAAACTTATTTCAAAGCTAGGCAAAACCAATTTAATGATATCAAAATCTACTCAAAGTTTAATTGATCATCTTGTGGAAAGTTCAACAATTTTTTAATGAGTCAACCGCAGAAATTTTTTGTTATCAACGAAATCCGAATGCTTTAACTTTGCCCAACTCCACCGAGAGTTGGTCACACGCAGAAAAAGTTTGCCACAAGTTTTTCACTAAAGCCACGGCGACCACACGCAGCTACGGCAACAGCTAATGAATGAGCGCCGCACACGCGGCGCCGCCGTGATGCAACACAGATCGGCGGCTCGCGTCGTCTCGCACGTGGAGAAGACACGCGCCGTAAACCGCAATCCGGGATGGCAGCCATCCACGCGCCGAGGCAAAAAGAACGCCGATCCAAACGGCCAATTATTTCGGCATTACGCGCCAAGCGGCGAAAATGCTAATTGATTGCGATATCCCATCAATTCTGTGTAAGATCGGCCTGCGTACAATTAGCAGCCTTTCACGTGATAATGTCCGCATCGATTTGCTGTGATTTCCTGGTTATCCACGCAACATTTCTCTGCTACTTCTTGGCATAAAATGGCATTTGCCAAAACATGTTGAAACATTTCCGCACTTATCGGGTAATTTCCCACTTAAAAATTCAGTTAAACCTAATATAATCAGAGTCTAAACAAATTTAGGTAAACTAAAGTTCAATTAAAACGTAATTAATTCCAGTCTAACCTACCCTAACCTAATCTGCGTTTTGTTAAACCTATTATAATTCTGGTCTGAACAAACCTAACCTAAGTTCAATCAAAACTAATTAATCCCAGTTTAAACCAACCTAACCTAGTTAAACCTAATTTAATCAAAGCGTATACAAACCTAGCCCCACCTAACTAAAGTTCAATCAAATCTAATTAATTCTAGTCTAACCTAACCTATTCTAGGCTTAATTAAACTTAGTATAATCTGAAGCTAAAGCTAGTCTCACCTTACATAAGTTCAAACAATTCTAATTAATCCCAGTTTAATCTAACCTAATCTAGGTTTAGTTAAACCTAATATAATCGGATTCTAAACTAACCTAACCTAAAATAACAAAATCCAATAATGCTAAATTAAAATTAATTTAACCTCTCATAACCTTGTTACAAATGAAGTGAAAATGCTGGCAACCTTAGATTAGAGTCGAAATTATAGGCAAATTCATAAAAACTCGATAAAATCCCATTTGCATATCACATGTACTTAATGTGTAACATTCAGTTGAATACGTGAACCATCACAAACTGTAAGCCATCGCAACATCGGCAATTTAGGCTCAATTAGGCAAATTAGTGTTTATTATGCGATTGATAAAGTAAACAAGTTTTTTAATCAAATTTGGGCTAATTATACCCGCAGTTGGTCGGCGATATTAGGTTTTCATTGCGCGAACAAAACGCTGGCAGCTTTTGTGCGTCGGCCAATTAAACTGGTTTCTTTCACGCTTAGGTGAGAAACCATTCGTAGGGAGTAAATAATTTCGTGTTTTCTTATTTTTGTTCATTTCTTCCAACGTACGCCTGCTAAAAACAGGTTTATTGAGAATAAATTGCTGACAGGGCAAACACAATTTTATTTCGATATTTAAAAGTTAGACATAATAACGGCCTTATTCGTGAAGATATTAAGTTGTAATATTGAAAGCCTAATTTAACCTAATCAAACCAATACAAACAATATTTAACCTGAAATTTTATCTATATTTACTTAATGCAACCTTATATGCAACCAAATATACATCATATTATCATAACTAAATATAATTTAGTATAATACAGTCAAATGGTGTCCTGATACTATCAGGTTTTACTCAATCTGAACTGACTTATCCTTATCTGACCCAAACTAACCTGATTCAATCTAACCTAACTGGACCTAATGAAGTATAACCTAACCTCGCCCAACTACGCTAACCCAACTTAACTTGTTCTGAGCTGACCCAACTAGCTTGTCTCAACCTATCCTGACCTGACCCAACCTAGACTCAACCTAACCCATCTGCTCCAACAAATTTAAACCAACCGAACCTAACCTAATCTAGACTGTCCGAACCTAACATAAGCTGACCCAACCTAAGCAGATCTGAGCTGACCTAACTAAGTTGACTCAACCTACTCTAACCTGACCCTACCAAACTTAAATCAATTCAACGTACCCAAATCTAAGCTGACCCAACTAACCTGACCCAACCTCATCTAACCTGTTCCAACAAAACATGACCAAGCCGAGCCAACCACAACCTAATCTAACCCCTACCAAATCTAAACCAATTCACATGTCCCAACGAAACATTACCAAACCAAACCTAACGTAACCTAACCTAACCCAACCTAACCTAATATATTTGAGGTTTAAGCTAAACTAATCTAGTGGTAACCAAACCTTGTTTGAACCAATTAAGTTCCCTTAAGCATATCCTAATTTTATGTAACCCTAAATGGAAACAGAATAGAACTCAACTTAAGTAACATATGTTCATTGAGTATAACTCTACAATTAAATTTTAATGTTGAAAAGTTGGAGCTATTCAAAGATATGAATTTCCCTGTAATTAGCAATGTTTGTTAGATTCTAAAATTAGATGTGGGCGGATGAATCAAGCGCTACCGGGTGCGACTAATCACACATGTCTGTTGTGGAACGTGCAGGACAATTTGACATTTTGCAACGCTTTCATTTTAAAAATCGTCGCGTGAGTGCTCTGTGATTTATGCCGGCGAATTCGCTAAATTATTCGATTATCACTCCCCCCCACCCTTCCCCAGCGCGCGCACCAACAACTACGCTTTAATTAAGGCAGCGTCGCGGTACAAGAGGGGCGAGCTTCGACGCATCGACTTGGAAAATGGCAACCCCCACGCGCAACATTTCTACGGCTGCCGGCTGAAATAATGTAGACTGAAAATAGCACGCGTATAATTTGTAACAAGTATCAGGCGATACTTTGATGTTGTATTAAGTTTAACCGCGAGAAGATAAGTGCATTTTCCGCTCAGGGTGAATACTAGGTTAAATCTAAATTCCACGATTTTCTCTAAAAAAAACATTTATACCAAACCAGCCTAAATACTATTTTATATAAGTTTAACTTAAACTAATCTAAGTGTTGTGTATCTTAACCTGAATTAAGTATTTGAACCTAATCTAATTTAATCTACCTGAATATAGCCTAACCTAACGTAGCGTAACCTAACAAAAGTCAAACTGACCAGACCTCAACCTAATCTAAACCTAACCTAAACTGACCTAATCTAGATAACATAAACTGACCATACTTAGGTAGTTTAAGTCTACATTTGCCTAATTCAAACTTCATTTTACTTAACCAAATATTTAGTACAACCATAAATGTTGTCAAAAAAATGTTCTGGTCCAGCGAGACTTTGATGTAGATTAATTACAACAAAAAATAGATAAGTGAATTTCCCGCACATCCTGCAAAGGAAGCGACATTTCCGTTCATATTTTCGCCCATCGAATATTTTACATCCACATTTTGCGTCTTTTGTCGCCAACGCGAATTTCATACACCAACTACGACAAACAGCGTTGGACCATGTTTAAATCATTTGTTTATGCAAATTCACGCGGCATTTACGCCAGTCGCGAACAATAATTCGTGCGAGGTTATTTATATTTTTTCGTAAAGTTTCTTCGGAAAACTTGGCGTTAAAGACACGCGAAATTGCAGCGCTTTGGAAGTTTCGCGCGGCGCAAGTGCGCGTAATTCATGTGCACAAACGTGAATTATTTGCGTGCTTGCAATAAATGCTTAAGCGAGCGTGTGAAATAAAGTGACGATAAGAAAAACTCGCCCCAAAAGTCGCATTTTCCGCGCGAGATTTCGGCGTTTTAACGGCGAAAATTTAATCTCTTCTAGAAGGTAAATTGTGCGAGTTACATCTTAATAATGCATGAGTAATATAAATTTCACAAGAGAAAAAAAAGCATTGCATCACTACTAAATCATGCATGATTGTTGATTGTCATGTTGATGAATTTTGTATTCCAAGAAAATTATGCATTTGTTGTTATTAGATTTTCACTTCATGTGCGTTATTGAAATGCATTTTCTTTTCAAATTTTATGGCAACTATGACATTTCCTCTCTTTGGTAATTATATATTCCATTGAAACTATTATTTTAACCGGATATATTCTAATTTACTTACATTTATAATTACTATAACTATAAGAAAGTAAAAAATCATCACCGAAAAAATAATGTGTTACTAGCTCGCCCGGTAAATCTATATGGCGAATCAAGCTAGTTCAGTTTAGTTTACGGTTGTTCAGACTAGTTCAGTCTAGTTCAGGCGTGTTCAGACTGGTTCAGTCTAGTTCAGTAAACATCAGGCCAGTTCTGTCTTATTCAGGCTAGTTCTGCTTTATTCATGCTTGTTCAGTCTAGTTCAATGTAGCTCAGGATTATCCAGTTTGATTCAGGCATATGCAGACTAATTTAGGTTTCTTATATGAATTTAGTAAAGTTCAGGTTTATTCAGATTTGCGCAGTCAGTTCAGGCCACCTCAGGGCAGGAACAAGTTCTGGCTAATTCAAGCTTGTTCAGGTTAGTTTAGGCTTGTTCATACTATTTCAGTCAAGTTTAGGTCTGTTCAGGCTTTCCCAGTCAAGTTCAAGCTCGATCAGAGCAGAGCGGACCGGAACAGTATTAAAATTCTAAAATTAAAAAGCAGCTTAACGGAAAATAAAAACATTTTATATGTTTAAAAAATGATAATATCTTCCTTCTTATCATAACGTATAACTTCAAATATTAACTTACTAAAAACTTATTAAATTCTACAACCTGGACTAGTTTATTTATTTTTTATTGATTAGGAAAAGAATGTTTGTTCATATTTTTTGTTTGTCATGATTATGCTTTGACTGTATGTGTGTTTGTGAGTCATTTTACTCAGACTTGTTCAGACGTCAGGCTAGCTCTGGCTTATTCAGACTTCTTCAGTCTAGTTCAATGTAGCTCAGGTTTGTTCAGTTTGATTCAGATCTGTTCAGGCTTCTTCATATAAATTTAATCAAGTTCAAGTTTGTTCAGGCTTACGCAATCAGTTCAGGCTACATCACAGCAGAAAAAAGTTCTGGTTAATTCAAGCCTGTCCAGGCTAGTTCAGGTTTATTCCTATTATTTCCGCCAAGATCAGGTCGGTTCAGGTTGTCTTATAATGATTAGGAAAATAATGTTTGTTGATATTTTGTGTTTGTCATGATTATGCTTGATGGTATGTGTGTTTGTGAGTCATTTAAATCGAAAGAAATTAACAAGAAATCATCATTGCATCCACGTTCGTCTCGCTGATGATGTGCGTTAGATGGCGGAACGAATTGCAATGTTTGCGCGTTGCTGGCTGACAAATGGCAATGTGCGCGCGTGACTGTCTCGAATTCGAAGTGCGCGCAATGCGTGTGTGTGCGTACGCAAATTGCGGCGCGCCGCCAACGACGACGCGAATGCGAAATGCGCATGCATCGCCGGCTATCATATCATAACCGTGATTTCGCATGCGGACCACGCGTCGGTTGAGCATGCTTCTTTTTCCGCTGCTTTCGCGGCGGCGGAGGCGGCCGTGCGGCGCTAGGCACACCAAAACTCACAAGTCTTCGAAGTAAGGCCACATCCGTGAAATATCTCCTTCTTTCTACTCAAGTACGTTACAACCGGAAATGTTACTTGCAAATGTGTATGAACCGATTCTTGGAATTGGTAGTTTGGCAAGTTTGGAGCTGGTAACCCTAAACTACGAAAGATCAAATATTGATTATTTTAATATTTGAAGTTATACCTGATGATATGTAGGATGATATTAACAAAATGTTAATTTTCAAATGTTTATTCGGTTTCTGCCGGATCTGCTCTGATCTAGCCTGAACAGGATCGCACAATCCTGAATATAACTTGACTGAACTAATCTGAACAACCCTAAATTAGACTGAAAAAGCCTGATCTGAACTAACCAAGCCAAAACTAGCCTGAAACAGCCTCAATGTGCTTGAAGTAGCCTGAACTGGACTGAACAACCCTGAAATAACGTAAATAAACTATATATATATAAGACCTTTATTGGCATTTACTTTCACACTTTTAAACATTTCACCGCATATAAACATTTCACAAAGATAAACACAAAAACACAAAATAAAAACTTAACAATAACCTAAATAAATAAACTAAATAAACTAAACAAGACTGAGCTAGACTGAACTAGCCCGTACAGGCCTAAATTATTCAGAAATAGCCTAAAATTCACTGAAATAGGCTGAACCAGCCTGAAGAAGCCTAACCTAGATTTACCAAGTTGTACCTAGACTGAACAAACCTGAACAAGCCTGAACTAAAATGAAATAATTGATAGATCAATCCTTACAGGACAGTAGTAGTCAAAAGTAGGACTTTTTTTATTATTAACTCATTTCGACATTTAAATAACCAATCAGATTATTGGATTCTCACATTAATAACATATAATTAATGATAAGTAGGATATCAATTTTACCCGGATATAAAATATTTGAAGAAGTTCAGTGTTTGATGCAATTGATTTGAATGTTTATATCATAAAACAATGAAATATCAATCTTGGCTTCATATAATCTAAATCAAAATGTGCTTGAAGTACCCTGAACTAGACTGAACAATCCTGAACTAACCTAAATGGACTAAACAAGCCTGGGTTAGACTGAACTAACCTGTACCGGCCAAAATAAGGCTGAAATGGCCTGAAATTCACTGAACTAGACTGACCCAATCTGAAAACCTGAGCAAGCCTCATCTTGGTTCTGAACTAGTTGAGGGACCAATTCTTGTAGAATGATGTTACCCAGCGGTCATAGGTAAAACTTTATCACTAGCAAATTTCGAAATTACCAATCAGTTTATTAGATTCCCTCTTAAATAACATATAATTAACGCCAAATAAATTGACGTGAAGTATGTGACTCTAAGGACAACTTCCTTAAAAAAATATGAGACCTATGCCGAGAATTGCACACTACAACCGATGCTCGGGCGATTTTAGCATAAACTAGCGATGCTTGAATGGCGAATGTTTCATCCATGCGAAACACGGGTGAAAAACACGCGTGGCGCCGAAGAATTTCCGCAGAATTTGAGAATGTTCGGCGTTGTTTTGGCGGGAATCCAGCCGGTGCCAGGATGAAAAACGAGTGGCGAGTGACGGTCGCACAACACGCGCATATTTGATAGCCCATGGCAATGGACACTAGTAAACTTCGCACTTTATGAGCGCTGCGCGCATGCACGCGTTTGATGTACACCTCAAACATCACAACACACGGATCATAACTTGTTTGTTTCGTGTTTCTTATGTGCGACATTTTATGCTCTGGTTTTACGCGTAGCTAATCATCGCATCGCCTGGAAATCAACAATCTTTTCAGATGTCATGTCAGAACCTACCCTAAAAAAATCGATGGCCCAATTCGGCCAAATATGTCGCACTTCCTTGTGTTTTCTCTCATTCACTGCTTTTGCCTAAAACAACCCCAACGTCGTAGGGGTTGTTCTAGGAAAAGTTGAAACGACCTAGCACAACATCCCGGCGGCTGCCAAATTTTCGATTGGGGAGCACTTTGGTGCTATGAAATAATGCTAATTAAATTGGGTATATGTACTTGGACTTACTTGGAATATTTGGCCGAAAATAGTAAGACAAAATTAAACAGAGAATTTAATAGAATTGTTTGATTCTTGTTATTTACTTTTTCCTGTTATAATTAACCTAATATACGTAATTCTGGTTGTCTACAGTCACTTAATATGTCTGATGACCGTGTTCCCTCTTAATCACAATGACAATTATCGCCACTATTAACACATCGTGGCGTCTGTGGTACGCTTGATTTCGTATACAACATTAATTTTCCGGCTATTTTTTGTCGCCGAAAGCACACCGGGCGATATTTATAACTTTTTTGATGTCGTCCTGACGATGATCGTCTGTTTCCTGGGTGCGTGCGTGGCGTCGTGATAGATGCGTGCGTCCGCAAACGCGTTTTTAACGATTTCGCAGCGCGTCGAAAGATGCGAATCCACGCGTGCCGCCACCCCGCATAAATACGCTCCGTTTCGGTGTGGTCTAGCGGCGGCGGCAACGGCGACGGCGGCGGAAACCGTGCGTGTCGGCGCGGCGGAAAAAAACTGATTTAATTGTGCGCGCTGCGAAATTAATCAGTTGCAGACTGTGCCAGTTGGGTCGTAAACGCCAAGTCGTGTTTACTAAGACAACAAGACTAAAACGAATTTTTAAATTTACAGTTTCCTATTTCTTAGAATTGCAGTTGTTTATTACACTGCTGGACTGAACCAGCCTGACCAGGACTGAATAATTCGGAATAGGATAGAACTAGCCTAAACTACACTGCACTAGACAGAACTAACCTGTACTAGACAGAAATAGCCTGAACCAGCCTGAACAAGTTTGTTCTAGTCTGAAGCAACCTCAGCTGGACTAAACAGGTCTGAACTGGCTTAGAAAAGCCTGAACTACATTGAAATAGAATTAATAAGAATGAACTAGACAGCAAAAAAGTGATTTAATTGGGCGCTTTGAAATAAATCAGTTGCAGATTGTACCAGTTGAGTCGTAAACTTCAAGCTTCAAAGACAATACAACTTAAACACATTTTTAAATTTACAGTTAGCTATTTCTTAGAATTTCGGTTGTTTATTATACAGCTAGACTGAACTAGCCTGAACAGGACTGATTAAGTCAGAATAAGGTGGAACTAGTCTAAACTTCACTGAACTAGACAGAACTAACCTGAACTAGACTACAATAGACTAAACTGGCCTGAACAAGTCTGTTCTAGTCTGAAGCAACCTTAGTTGAACTAAACAGGCCTGAACTGGGTTACAAAAGCCAGAACTAGCCCGAACTACATTGAAATAGACTGAACAAGCATGAACTAAACTGACCAAATTTGAACTAGACAGAACTAGTCTGAACAAGCAAAGAAACTGTAATTGTGCATGCTTTGAAATTAATCAGTTGCACGTTGTGCCAGTTGAGTCGTAAACGCATAGCCGAGCTTTCAAAAACAATACAACTAAAACGAATTTTTAAATTTACAGTTTGCTATTTCTTAGAATTGCAGTTGTTTATTACACAGCTAGACGGAACCAGCTTAAACCGGACTGAATAAGTCTGAATAGGTCGAAACTAGCCTAAACTTTACTAAACTAGACAGAACTAACCTGAACTA
>JAODGA020017859.1:0-10507 GCA_027574885.2 Drusilla canaliculata | reverse complement strand
TAGAGGTGCCGACCGATTCTCTGACAAACGTTATGTACATTCTTCTACTTGTGCAGTGTATTTTATATGGAAGCAATCGAATTTTCAAAAGACAAATAAACATGCTATGTCATGTCATTATTTGTGTTTTAAGGTATTGTTGAACTCGTCTTTGGATGTACTTTCTAGTGATATCAATTTCGAGTGCCGAATTCTTCTAATTAAAAAAAAAAAAAAATTCAATGTATTTCTTATATAGACATTTTGTGCTGGCCAATTTAAAATTTTGTGCTAAATTCAGTTAGGTCTGTTTTAAATAATTTAAAATTATTTAGTTTGAATTGAATTCTTACATGATTTGATTGTTTTATTGTGTAAAATTGTGCAAAATAAATGATTAGTGGAGTACTCTTTAGGACTTTAGGTACTCTAGAGGTGTATTCTAAAATGTTGGAAACCAATACAATACTGATTGTATTGGAATATACCTAGGATTATATAATAAACTCATGTGCAATCAGTAAAGCAACATGTTTCCTGAACAGTAAAGTAGATTTTATAATTTTGATTTAATTTTAACTAATACACTTAACGACATCTCTAGATGAATTCTTGTGCTACTTTATTGTATTAATTCAACGATTTAATAATAGATGACACTGGTTAAAATTAATATGAACAAACTACGTTTTGGGGCAGCATTATTCCCATAGATTAAATAATGATTATTCCAACATAAGAGAATGCAAATTTCTTGTTCAAAATGTTTATTTGGTAGTGTAGTTACTTTTTAAAAATTCAGAGTACAATAAATTTTACAAGACAACAGATTCGTAGCGCCAGACACGTTCCTCATTTATATGTTGTCAGTAAAAATCAGAGCCATGCAACTTTATAAATTACTCAAACTTTTTCAATTTCAATTGTTTTGCGTTATTAAATATTACTAAGTATCAATCTGAACTCAATGCGCACAATGAAACAAGCAATATGGTGGCGTTCCTGTTTTTGTGTGTATTATTTGCATGTTAAAAATTTACGTGATACCGAAAACCGCGCAACAAGTGCAGCACAACGTAAAAAATTACTCTTCAAAAATTAACGTGCCAAATGCAAATAAAATTCGTTTCTCGCTGGGTTTTCTTTTCGCCACAAGCGAAGCACAATATCGGCATAATCAACCATAATTTACATGTTTTGCCTCAAAGTGTTGTTTCCGTGAGTTGTGTATGTGTGTGTGTGTTTGTTTCTTTTATATCTGACTACGCTAGCAAGTAATAGTACAATATGTACAAGTTAAGACGGTCCATAATTAAGTATTATTTAACACTCTTACTCCCTGCTTGTAGTGTCGTGTCCAAAAAAGAACAAACAAAAAAACTTCCTAAGTCTTTGGATAGATTCGCTAAGTTATTTAAAATATAAAAAATAAACGTCTTGCTTTGTTTTCAATTTTTCACTTGTCACAATTACATTACAACCGCAGCAAAATCGTGGTAAAATGTTATTTGTGCTCTCCTACAACATCCACCTCCTTGATCTCAATTGGTTTACGTTTCCTTCCACTCTGAGCGTTTTTCCTTCTATATTCCATGAATGGTTGTTGGTGTGTGTACCTGAATACCAAAGAAATGAGCGGAAAAAATACTTAAAATTAACTACCTAACCCAAATGACTTAGCCGATGCGCAAAACTACGCTCTCGTGTCACCCCGCGCGCCGTCCCTGCCTGCCTCGCGGGGATGGGTTTCCCCACCACCGCCTCCTGGGTAACCAAAAAATATATAATCGTCAAAATAAAACTTAATCCGCCGCAGGTGATCAATCACACAATCGCGTACAGCGGCCGTTACTCAGTTACTAGCGTGATTAAAATTAACAGTAGGTACACGTGTTTTTGTTGCCTTTGGCACACAGACTGCAAACCGCATCCGCGCAAAACGTTCCTCCTCCTCGCTCCTCCATCCGTTAATTTCCTCATCCGCCGGTTTCTTCATTTCTTTTTGCCTACTTAAAAACTATTCAATCCACAGAGATGGCACACTCACAACGACCACAAGTAGAATTATGTACAATGTTTCAATGCCGCGCGTGCCACACGCGTGCGGTGGCGGGGCGACATACTTCGCTCGTTTGTCTCCGCTCGCTCTCTTCGTTTTCTTTTTCTCTAAGCGTTGCATGTCCGGCGATACTAGCCCTGATCGCCGATAATCGTCTCCTCCGTCTTCACGTCGGCGATGCCCATCGCCTTCGTCAGCACGGTGGCGTCCTTCAGCGAGAGCACCTGCAGCACCTGCGTCTGGCCGTCGCCAGAGCTTTGGATCATCATCGGCGTGAGGCCGCCCTGCGTGAGCGTCACCGTCTCCATGCCGTCGCCGGTGTTCGGCTCCACCTTCGGCACCTGGACGACGGGCGTCATGCACACGGTGCCGTCGCTATTCGTGTGCAGCTGCTGGATGTTCGCCACCATCGTCTGGTACATCGATGCTGATACTGGTACTGTTATTACTCCACTTACTGAAATTAAATAGTAACAATTAGTAATATTCTACATACAAAATTTCATAAATTTTGTTATGATATATTCAATCAGTGGTCCAAAACATTTCAATTCCATGTAAAATTCGGAATTGGACAAATCTGTCCAATTCTGTTGATCAATAATAAACAATTTGGACGAAATATTCATAATTTCGGTCTACTCGTTCTTGAGTCATACATTTAAAGTCAAATATCCTTCTTCTAGCAAATACAAATCTAACAAAAAAATAGGTCCAGCCATTCTAGAGTTATAAGGGTTACAAACACCCTTGGACTAATAAATATGCAGTGCAGAAAGAATGATAAAAATCGTTATAGTTCTTAAGTTATGAATGTAACTACAAACACTCTTTTATAAATAAAGATTCTAGTAAGATAAAATAAATCTGCATATCTCTTTTCTCTCTTTTCAGATACTTTTTTTAATTTTGAAAGATTTTTCTATTTCTGCATCCTCTCAAAATTTCAATGATTCTAAGTTTTATATAAACTTTCAACTTTAAATTTTCATTTTATATATTTCAAACAAGTTTTGACCTGCTCATTGTAAAAGCAAGCCATGTGAGTAAAATTGAATTATAAGTTCCATTATTAGTGTCAAGAATTAGACAATCAATTATGTCAGAATAAACATTCCACTGACTGTATCAAGACAACCAAAACAGTGTAGTTCTCATGTCAAGCACACAAAAAGAAGTAATTTAAAAAATATTTACCATGACCATCTTCTCCGGTGAGTATGATCTGTCCCTCCGAATTGAGCGTCGCCTCCGTCACCGAATGCAGGTCCATCACCTCCGACTGCCCGCTGTCGGCAATCGCCTGCAGCGTCTCACCCTGCGACTGCAGCGTCGCCATGCCCTGCACGTGCGCCGTCGTGCCGTCCGGCAGCGTGATAATCGGATTGTTGGGATCCACCTGCACGATGCTCACCGTGCCGTCCGCGTTCGTGATCGTATGCAACACTGTCGGCGCGTACTGCGCGGAGATCTGCAACAAAAACCACCCGTAAACTCCCGCTGCCCACCAACGCACACACCAAATATACGCAAATTAAAATTAGAAAAATAACTACAAAACCAAGCTAACGTACTCAATACGTATATATGTATATATATATAGTCATGGCGAGCACAATAAACTAAACTTCGAGTTTTCAAAAGAATAATAATAAACGAACGCAATCTCACGTAACGCAAAACGTAATTCAAAATTATAACCAAAACGTTCCAAATTCAAAAAAATAATCGACAGCGAGCGAGACGAAATCAAACAAGAGCGAGGAGAGTCAGGAAACAAACTCAGTAATAATACACGTGACAACATCTAGTGAGCATTTCTGATGTGCTACGAACATCAACATCGGAACTATATCCGGCTGGGTCAAGGCAGACCTGCGCCGAGTTGGCGCCGCCGTCCGGCGAGTCGGCGGCGGCCGCGATGATCTGCGGCGAGCCGTTAGCTTGGATCTGTATCTTGTGCGTGCCGGAAGATGTGTGCATCTTCAACACTGTACCAACACTTGCATTCGCTGTCGCCGCCGCGTTCGCCTTCTCGTCCTCCTCGTTGAACGCCGGCAGGAGGTCCTCGCGCCCGTGGAACTTGTAGCAGTTGATGACAATCTGTCGCAAGGCATGCGTCCAGGAGATCTGAAACCCATCCTTTGCGTTAGGAGAGAAAAGAGAAAAACGATTAGAATTTGCTTGTCACATGTGTTATATACGATAAAATAGCAAAAGAATAAAAAATGATACCTTTTGCTTCTCGTCCTCGCTGCGCGCATCCATGCGCACATTCGCCCAGGGTAACTCCTTCGGCCACCAGAGCGGTCGCGTTGACTCCCGTCCCCAGCCGGGTTTGCCGCGTCCCGTCGAATACTTCAGCATGAGCGGAATAAAGGCACGCAGCTGCGCTTGCGTCATCTTCTCCACGGGCGTGGGAATGCCATCGATGATCAACGGCGGCAGCTCAAACAGCGTCGGATCATCCTGCACGGGCGGCGGCGCTTGGTGGGCGAGCGCACTCTCCAACTCCTCCATGATCATCGACTTCAGATTGCGAATTACGTCCTCCAGCGGCTTGGCGCCGAACACCTTGTAGCTCGTGTTGGGCTTGCCGGGTGTTGCGACCAAGACAATCGCCTGTTGACCGACCCGAGTGGCGAATTCGTCTATCGTCTGCCGCAGCTTGCGCAGCAGGCGATTCTGCTGCCGCTTGCGTATCGACGGGTTGGTTTCGAACGAATGCGGCCGCTTGCGCTTCTTCGCCGACACGATCGCCGCGGCGGCGGCGACGCCCACGGGCCCGGCAGCCGCCAGCTGCGCCGTCACCTCGTCGTCCATGGCGGCCGACATGAAGTCGGTGCTCGCATCGTACGCCGAGCCCGGCGACGACGGACAGTTGTCGTCGTCGTCGTCCGTCATGTCGTCGGTGTCCGCCGACACCACCATCGTGATCTGCTCCGCCTGGCTGCCGTTCGCCGTATTCATCATCACCATTTATTACTCGTACCCGGTATGCAGGGTGGCTTCCAGCTAAAAATTAAACAAACATTAGATTAATTATTAACGATATTCTTATAAATTATTTGAGTTAAAACAACAATCTTAGAAACTATAAAGAAATGTGATGAAATCATATCAAAAATATTGTCTTCCATAAGTTTAGAAAGCCTAACATACGTTCCACCATATTTGTATGTTTCTCGTTGTTATTGTTAATAAAATACGAACAAATAATCATAAATATTCAAAATATTTTTTAGATAAGTAAAAATCATGTTTAGAATAAACTTCCTTTGGTAGACTAAATTTTAAAAAACTTGCCTTGTATTTTTAGTTAATTTTTGCTAATCTTATATTTTGCAGAGTAAATTATAGCAAAATTGAAACATATTTTGAAAATTAATCAAATGCTGGAGGAAATTGCTTCCTGAGTATGCAAAATTTGTTCTAATAAACTGTAAATATCTAAATAATGCCTACTTGATTTACAAAACTTAAGTGGACATTTTTGCAGCAAAAATGTATACAACAATATAGTATGGTATTATAATTACAATTTGGGTTGCTATGTAATTCTTAATTAACTTTTTATTAAAATGTATATGATACTACTCAATTTAATCAATTTCTGTTTGATGTGCTGATGAATTAAAGTTGTTTTCTATTCTCTTTGGAAAGTATCATTTCCAGAAATATTAGCACTTCTTTTCAATAATATACACCACAACCTCTAAACTCAACAAAATGGTCTAGATTATTCCAAAATAAACAATGAAATCGTTTTTTGTTTTGTTTAAAACTTGATGAGCACCAATTAAATTAAATTTGGTTAGATTTACCATTAACTATCAACTGAATAATAGATAATGATGTCTTCTAAACATCAATACAGACCTGGTGAACATCTTTTGCCTAACATATGTCTCAAACCAATAGGATTATCTAAACTAATTTTAAAACTAAAACTAACTGATGGAGAATGTCGTCGTTGTAAAAATATGCAAACTCCGCGTTGTTTATATAAGTTGCAAATGTTTGCATGTTGTTTTTCCGGCGAATACGAAGCCCACGAATGCCTACTCGATCCGCGAAGATGGCCACCCTTTAGCCGCACGAATGGTGGTTGTTGCAGGGGATGCATTTTGCGCGCGCGAAAGCCGCGCGATCGCGTCGCTGCGGTGCGGGACATCGCCGTGGAGCTGGTGCACGTGCGCGCAACTGCAAAGCGCACCCGTTGCGGCGCCGGCGTCCGCGAAATTATCAGTACGGCTGCGTACGCACCTGCGTGTCTCGTCGTGTCGTGTGGTACGGCGCACAACGCCAAAAAGCGCGAGCGTGTCGCGCTGCGCGTGTGCTGCACACACGGTGGCGAGAGCGTCGCTCGCGGCGACTGCTGTTGGTGCGTTGGCCGTCGTCGTCGTCGTCACAGTCGCGTTGTCTTGGTGCGTCGCGGCGGCGCGCCGTGTCCGTGTGCGCGCTGCGTCAACCGTCGCTGTGCGGCACGCGCGTTTTGCCCGTCGACATCGCCGATGGCTGGCATCGGCCGACATTTGCACGTCACATCACGTCGGAGGTATCGATCGGCGGCGGCTTGCTGTGGTGCCACAGGCGGCACGCGCGATCGCGTGTGTTGGTGGGCGCCCGTGTGAGTGTGTTGTGTGTTTATGTGCGCGTGTGCGAGTTGGGGGTGTTTTTGCTGGTGCGCAACGCTCGCGGCGCATCACACATGACGGCGCCAACGAACGTGAGCGAGCGAGCGCCTCGCGCACGGCCATATTTGTCTCTCGGCGGAGTCTGCGCAATTCCCGCTTTGCGCTCGCGAGCGTATAACAAAAATTGTTTTGACACATACCTGGCCCGTGGGGCGGACGCGACCGTCCGCGGCGCCGATGGTGGTCGCGCGGCGGCTGCTGAGCGTCGGCGACGGCGAAATGCTGCGTGCTGCCGTCGGACGGCGGCTGGCTGCGTGCGAGTGCGGGGCGCGCTAGGGCTCACCGAAAATGGACGCGCTATCACCTTATAACCTTAATCGCCTTTCGCATTCTACACAAAATCGGTTTGGGCGGCGAACGCCGATCTACGGTTTGATTTCGACGATAGCGCCCTCTATGCGCCAAGGCAGACATTAAAATTCAACTCTAAACTGTAGGCAATCAATTATACAAGTTTATACAATTTACAGAAAAACTTTTTTAGTAATAACCAATATTATTTATCTGGAAATGTAAAAAATAATAAATTTTGATAACGTAGCCAATATTAGTTTTATTATATGTTTTCTAATAGGGTCCTGCTAATAAAATGTAATTTTTATATCGAAATGGAAGAAATCTGTAATGCAACTAAAGTTTAAAATAAAGTTTGAAACTGTAATAAATGTTGATCACGTTGACTTCTTGTTAATAAATAATAATCATAAAGGAGTTCTTACACGATCAGTAATAATGACATTAAAAGTCAAAACATTTTCTGCAAAACTCACATTTCACATAATTCATTACCTATCATTCCAACTTTTTATGGGGTTCTTACACGATCAGTAATAATGTCATTATTTTATCAGAATGACATTAATAATGACCGTGTAGGGTCTAAAAGTTGGAATAACGTCTATTACGTTATGTGCAATGTTGCAGGTACTGACATTATTGGTACTGTGAGTATTACTGATCGTGTACGGACCCCTTATGGGGTTCTTACACGATCAGTAATAATGTCATTATTTTATCAGAACGACATTAATAATAACCATGTCGGGTCTAAAAGTTGGAATAACGTGCATTTCATTACTTGGAATGATGCAGGTAATGTTATTAATGGTAATGTCATTATTACTAATTTTGTAGGAATTTTTTATGACCCTACACGGTCATTAAAAATGTTATTGCGATAAGATAATGACATTGTTACTGATCGTGTAGGGACTTCTAGAAAAATTGGAATGACGGGCAGTACATTACGTGAAATAATGCAGGTAATGTCATTACTTTTAATGTCAGTATTACTGATTGTGTAAGAATTCGTTAAAATACAAAATATACAAAGATAAGTAAGTGTTTTCGCAATATATTATCATATTTTGTAAGGGCCCTACACGATTAACAACAATGTCATTTTTTTATTGGAATAATATTAATTAATAATAATTAATCGTTGTAAGTTCTAAAGAGTTCTCTACAAGATCAGTAATAATGACATTAAAAGTAATGACATTACCTGCAAAATATGCATCATTTCACGTAATGTAAAAACCCGTCATTCCAATATTTTAGACCCTACACGATCATTATTAATGTCATTCCAATAAAGTAATGACATTATTACTGATTATGTTGGAACTCTTTTAATAGTTTGAATAACGGGTAGTACATTATGTGAAATGTTGTTAATTTTGCGGATAATGTCATTACTTTTCATATCATTATTAATAGTGTATTACATTAAAAAAATAATCTTTTTTTTCTTCTGGAATTGTACACTTAACTGTTTTTCTTCATTAATTATGAGAAAACACACAAATAAATAACTTCAAAGATATTAATGAGTATTTTTATTAAATATTACGACGTGTAAATCAAAGAAACAAACCCACAACTTGATAAATATATCATTTAATTAATTTATAATTAATTAATTAAAACTATGCAATTCGTTTAAGATAAATATTTTGTAATGGTTTTCATTTTTTTGTTCAGATAGGTCTAGTATATGTTATACATTCATAGTACAACAGACAACAAACATTGGTAGACTCTTTGAATCGATTTTTGATGATTTTATATTTTAGGTTAAAATTTGAAATTTTTCCCTCGCAAATTTTCACGTCTCTTCATCTCGTTTATATGAACATATGCTACAGATGCATCAGTATCTCTTTCGGATTGATAGTTTGGTAGTTGTTCAAGTTTCTCTTTTTTTATCGAATGGAATACATAGTAAACACTACATTGTTTGCCTATATTTATATATCATACTTGTGTGGGTGTGTATGTGTGACGTAGGTGATGTGTGTATGTGTGTAACGTGGGTGGTTTTTGTGATATTTGGTGGTGAATGTTGTGTTGCATACATTGCAGGCGCAGCGCCCCATTTCCTTTGGGTTGTATTTGGTTTTGGTTTGGTAGATAGAGAGAGTATTTATATGTATAATAACTTACAATTAATTATTTGTTTTAATTGGAAGACTCAGTTTTTTTAATAGTGTTTTTAATATTAGTTATTCGTCTAAAGCTAGAGGTGTGGCCGTATCAAACACGCTAGGCTAGAACACATTCATTCCCGTTAATTAATTTGTTTGTTTGTTACTTCTTTTTGCATCAGTAAATTTACAATTTTTAAACGTGTAAAAACAATTAACTTAAACATTGTCAAACAACGTCAACATTATACATTTAACCTATGTTTCTTCTTTCATTTTAAGGAAATGAAAGGTTTTTGTTTATTTTTCTAACTAAAAACGAGAGATTTTGATTCTTTGCACTCATTTTCTCGCAATCGGTTTCTTTATAATTACACATTTATAATTTTTAGCGCATTCTGCGTTAGTGTCTTAGATTAAGTCGACAATTAAAATTTATGCAAATTAAGAGACAACAAGATGACCGTTGAATCTATAGGAATACTTCATATAGTACAGCTTTTTAGTATCTTTAACATTACAATAATTATTTTTATTATGATATAAGTAAACTTACTACCAAATTAAACAAGATTTAAAAGTCAATAAAGCAATAAGTTTAAATATTTACGCATTATCTATCTTATATTTACTTAAAATTTGTCTATAATTTTATTAATATCTTTGACACCCTGTATCTTTAATATTTATTAATCGATAATTGCAAATTAAATACCCTAATTAAATTCCCTACAATATAATACCAAACTTAATATTATTAAAAGTTTAACCATAAAAAATGTACTATACAAAGTATTCCAAACATACAAATGCAAATATTGACACACGCGATGTAAAAATAATACTGGCGTAATTCATTCTTCAATATTCAAGTGTACAGCTTACTTTAGTAGATACACAGCAAGATCTCATAGTGTTTTCATCTTTGTATAGCTCAAGTCGTGCACAATTTGCGCAGTAAATCGTAGTTTAGCTATGTACATATGTGCGACGCCGTAATTCCCGTCAAAAACACTCCAGTCAGAAGTTTTCTCATTTTGCTTGTGCTACAATGCATTAACAAAAAAAATGAAACAACCAGCGAGATGTACAAGCCACGCATATCCTCGCCCAAATTCCGCAATATACTCGTATATAAAACTCTCCGTATTGTCACCGAATTTCACCATGTTATACATTCCCGCCCGATTTCATAACGCCCGCGATTTTTTGCAATTTTACAAGTTTCACTTGCCCAGCATCAATAAACACGCTTTAAAGGTATATAAGCTACATTTAAATAGGTATGAGACAAACACTTTGCTTATGAGACTTAAGACTAGGTTCTTTTACGCGTTAGTTGTTTT
>JAODGA020017817.1:0-55189 GCA_027574885.2 Drusilla canaliculata | reverse complement strand
ACTGTTTATGCTAAGCCAACTTGGAAACTTGCACATTACTGTTCCATATCGTTTAGCAAATATAAACTAAAATGTACTTTAACATTATTAATATAATTTTAAAACATCTGATAAGTATCACCTGATCGATGATACTAATTTTATTTATATTATTTAGCAAAATGCTACAAATGTAATTATTTTATCTTTTAAGTTTTACAAAACATATGTACAAGTTAAAAGAGGTTGGATAGCGAAACCAGAAAGAAGAAGAAAAAGAGGTAAACCAAATCCAGAGTAATGTTGCAATAATTCTTAGCAGTTGATATTATGTAAAAAATTAAACACTAATTTTACTCTAGTTGGTATTATATGAATCCTGCTTCAAACAATAAGAATAACTGCAAAAATAGCATACTTTCTGATTTGCTGCAAAAAAGATTGTAGGCCACTAGAAAACCCAACAACAGCATATTGGTTTATTGTATCATAAACACGAGAGTAGTAAATTTTTGATTAATTAAGTGGACAAATTTATCAAAATCCATTTGGTTTATCTCTAGCCCTAGTTTCTTTCGCAAGGAATTAAACAATGTTTAATTTGCCACACATTTTTTAATGCTCGTTGTAATTCTCAAGCGCGCATCTCTAAGCGAAGACAACAAACAAAGTTAGCCAAACAGAAAACTACTGCATTTTACTTTCGTAAACCACAAAATGGAAACTTGTTTTATCGTTTCTGCTGTATATGGCGCACCAGGTATTAAAATGAAAAATGCAAACTTCTTATTCAACTTCTTATTTAACTTCAAATTCAATCAAATTCACAGAATTACATTTTATTACTTGATTAATGTTTTAAAATAAAAATTATACTATGTATAAAGAATAAAACGGAATAAAAACTAAAAAATTATACTTGTTTTTAGTGATCGTGAATAATATTGATAAAATAACTTCAAATGAAACACCATTCGCGAAAATAACAAATCTTACGTAATACATCTAACAACAATTCAACATTTCGCAGTACGTCGAGGCACGTGCTGCATGTTTTTCAGAAAGCGTCAACAAATAGAACGCCAAGTTTGGGATAAACAACGAATTCCAAAACTTGTCGGAAGCGCGCTCGTGCAATGCACACAGTTCGCATTAGAACGTAATTTATTATCGACTTATCGACTAACAAGATAAAGTTAATACTAAATTATGCCACCACATAATGCGGTGAACCAAGTCGTATTTTGACCGATGCTAATTTCAAGAAATACTCATTCATAACAATAACAGAATATAATTATGTAATTATTTATTATTGCGTGTTTCTAGATCAGTAAAATTACGTTGTATTTTAATTTAGTACAAGACATTTCAAATCACTAAAGATGTAGTTAAAAAAATTATAAAAAAAAACACAAATTTATAAGAAAGTTTAAATACTTTGTAATATAAGATAATCGTAATAAAATATGAAAGAGTTAAATAAACTTACGAATCATATTTCCGACTAGACGCTGACATCGCGGTAAATTCCTCCTACAAAATGCGTAAACAGTGATTAATTTACATGTTTAAAAAACCAATCCAGCACTTGCAACGCTGATAGATCTTTAATGATTCGGTGGCTTAAGTTGTTAATGTTATTTCTAGACAAGCACATTCTGGACAAGCCCACAATTATTCTAATGGGCAACCAAATGCAAATCGGAAAAAGTGCATTCGTTTCATTCGCCCAAGACTTTTGTCTCAACGCAGCCGCACAACGTGCGCATTTCTTTCCGCGGCCGAATGATTAAATTCCACAAATTAATATTTGCAATAAATCCGCCCACGAGCGCAATGTAGTAACATTTATCTGGAGCACGTACATAACATGTGATGCAAGCGGTATCGGCACACATTATTACATACATATCGGCAGCGAATTAAAATCGCACACAATGCACTTGGTACGAACGACCTCGTTATCATAACATTTTACTCCGAGTGTGCAGATCAATCGTGGTGCAACACCCATTGCTATGCGCTTAATTTACACTAGCCTTTATTCCGCTGCTTATCACAGCAGATATTTCCATAATGATGAAAATAGTGCAGCGAGTGTAAAATCGTTAACATATGAATGAATGAATGAATGTACGTCAATTGCAACAAATTAGCTAAATTTCACATGTTTATCACGTTTTTTTTTGTTGATTTGTAAACAAAAATGGCAAATTTATGGGGCACATGGTCTTTGTGATAAGGCGAGATCCAAATTTCATTCATGAATTCAGTTACTAACTGATGTAATATCTAACAAATGGATAAATTTAATACATTGCAACTAGCAACAATGTTTTGCCTTGAATTTAAGCTAAAATGGTTGAGACATGGCTTTGATGAATTGTTTTGTAAATACCTAAGCGATACAAATATAAGACATAAATACTCAAATTGTTAAATTTAACAGTTTAACAATAAGAACTTTAATAACATTTTTATTAAAATTATAAAATCAATTTAAATTGTATGTATCCGTCGCAAACTACCGCTGAGGTCTTGTTAAGAATATCCATCTGAAATAAAACAGAAAAGTTATTAAAAATCAATGAAAAATGGATATCAACAACCAATGAAGCGACATGATGCTATGATGCTTTCGATTATGATGCTAGTTATCTGCAAAGATCATATTACCACCTAACACGTCTGTCTAATTAAAACGCATTATATCATCGATGATCAAATACAACATGCTCTCATCTTTTAATTACGTCGTGCGATTACGCGTATATGCTCATTGTTTATTAATTATAGCCATAAAAGAATAAATCTCCGGCGCGCAGCGCAAGATAATAACTCCATAAACTCAATAAACTCAATTAAATAGAACCAATACAATTATGAAGTATTGCGTTTATTTCTGTCCTTTGTTGCTTAATGTCACTGCAATTCGTTTTTCCGTCGTTTTTTTTTCTCCTCTTGTGTAATAAACGCATCTCTCATAAAGCGCAATTGGTTACCTCCGTTAATGCATGAAATAAAGCAATATTTTGCGCTTTGTGTGCGCAAAACAGTGTGGAAATAGCAGCAAGCGAATTGGTAAAATAGTGCAAGGGGAAAAGTTGGCATTATTCACTAGTCACTCGCTAATTATGCAATATTACAACATTGCGCGGTTTGACTTTTGTCTTTAATAGTTCGCAGCAATGTTGTATACAGGCAAGTTATTTAAGCGCAGCATAATCTAATTGTAAGACGATTAATGTTATTATGATTCAGAGCGATTTTAAACCAAACCAATTTAATTAAATTACTCCTACTTAAATTAAACTATAACAAGACATATTCTAAAGAAATCATTATTTTATTAGAGAAACGTGCGTAGACGGTATACAAAATCAAATAAACAAATAAAATTACATCATCGCGAAATTAGTCACTAGGCTAATATTTATGCACATATTAATAACCGCAAACTCCGTGTATTGACCTTAACATATCCATAGAAATCTTAAAACAAAAGTTAATGTTTCTATGCTTACGATGCAATTACTCACATAGAGGTAATTAACTTCAATCTTTGCAACTAATTGTACGTATTACATAGAGGCACCTCTACCATAAATCATCAACGGTAAAAAATCAATTGATTGACCAAGGAATTAAGTAAGTCACAAAAATTGCGGTATGCTGTGCGCGCGTGCAAACATCTAATATCGAAATAATGCACATAATAAACGAGCAACTGCGTAACGACGAACCAATCATGCCTGAATGACATTAACCCCATTTCTCGGCAACACGCAAAAAATAACCTACACCGAGCCTAGTCATTAGAGGCGGTTATGTAACGCGCCGGCATCGGAATTAGATTTTTCATCTTATTGTTGCGCTCGCGCAACATATCGCGCTAAGCAACCGGGCGCCAGATACGTATCGCCGCCAAGAATAAATCGCAAGGAATGCAAATATATGCGTGCACGGCCTGGTATTAACCAGTGTTTGTCACATAATCGCGCACACAATAAACTGCAATAAACTGCACGCTGCACAATATACGTTTTATGTTGCAAGTCGGTGATTAATTACGTTTTAATTGCAATAATTTTATGTATTTACGTATGGTGTGTATTTCCATAGTATTATTACAGTCTATTTTTGTTTACAGCCTTAGAGATTGTAATTTCTTTTGCATATTTGGAAAACTCATTTATATGTTATCATTGGAAGGAAATTTTCATATAACCATCAAATTAAATTTTTTCATTTACTTTTTTTTAATTTCTATTTTTTTAACTAGGTTTTACCTAACTTTTTTCATGATATCTCGGTTATTGTCGGACATATTTGCTAAACAAATTTATAAAAAATCATAAAATATATCTACTATCTAGTAACAAATTTAAAAAAGATGGAATTTTTGTTTAAATATTATGTTATTTTTTAAAACCCTTGTTGCACAGGTACACACAATTTTAACTTTGATAAAAAAAAATATAAAATTTTGAAGATATAAATATACTAAAAATGTTTGCTTTTGTATCCAGAAGAATCGTTAACAAAATTTTAGAAAATTTTTGTTTAAATTTATGATAGATAAATCAAGACAAATATATTTGATTGTAGGAGCAAGTAGTCGAAGTTGGATCGTTGTTTTGAATTGACACCGCTTTTAGTAGATATTTTCCTCTATGAAGTGTCACTTCTTTCAATACTTAATCCACTACCATGACCATCGAGCTAAAGAAGGAAAAAAAGGAGATATGATCCAGTGTATCGAATGTCACATATGGATGTACACAAGATTTGCTGCAGTGAGCCCAAATATAATTGTATAAAAGTGGACCAACCTGGGAAACTTGTTGCCTTTATTGGATCCAAAACACCATTTTATTACATATATTTCTTGCATTCTAAATTATATTTTCAATATTAATAAATATATTAACATGTAGACAATACTTGTTCCTTTTATGCCTTGCTATTGTTTTCATCAAAAATATCTGCATATTCCCATAAAATTTAAAAACGTCAAAACGGTCTATCCTAGGCTACTCTCCCCTACTTTATGTAGAACTCAAAACTAACACTATCACAAATAATTACTCCAAATTTAAACTCCAGCATTTTTTGCGTTAATTCAAAACTGTATAATTATTATAAGCACTACAAAAACAAAACTTTATATGTACTTTTACTATTACTTCTATATTTTAGAGCACAATGAATCGAAAATTCATATAATAAATTTTAGAACAAATATATTTCGTTTATTCCTTTTCTTAGGTTGTTTATCAAACCTATAGGTATATTACAAACAATATTATCATTAATTAAAAATCATTTTATAGATTTGACCAGAAAAATCAAGCTACAATTGTTATGAGGCTTGTATTAAAATAAATTAATTACTATACCTATTCTGAAATAATTAAAATTACTATTAAAATTCTTGGAATTAATGTTATTTGAAATTTTACCGTTAAAACATCGTAAAGACGCGAATTTCACGTGGTGTTCGATAGAAAGTCACGTGGCGGCGACAGCGTGCTGCAGTATCTCATTATCTAATTGCAATTATGCAAGCACCAACCGGCACAACGATGTGTCTCCCGCGTGCGTTTTGCACCTCTTTAGGCCTGTTACCGTCGGTTACCAACGGTTACCGGCGACTACCACGTGGATTTCCAACGGTGCGTCCATGTGCGTTTGCTGTCACGTTTGCCAGCCGCACATGTCCGCCGAATGGCGCACTCGGCACGTTACCCGACACGCGCGCACCACGCCACACGAAGAATGGATGAAATTGTTGCGATTGCATAATGCGACCTTCAGTACAGAACGAGGAGCCGCCGCCACGCGCTTCTTCCACTTTCAAGTTCGCATTTTCCACCTTTCTACGCATTATCCACGCCTCCCACCCTTACCAACCACCACGTGTGTCTTGCGATTACTCCACGTTTCGCACTCCTTATATAACTCAAATATTTATAGTTCTTCAAAAGGAGATTGTTCAAGAAGCATTGAATAGAAATACGCGGATTACATCATTTGTTATTTATCGACTGTATGGAATTGGTAGCTTGTAATGATAATTTTATCATAAAATCGAAGAATTGATGATTGGCAAATGTAGCCTCGATTCGACAAGTCTGACAAGGCCGGATTACGCACGCCGCGGTGTAATATAACAAGGAACTGAGCATTGGCAATTCATGCAAGCACCGAATAAGTTGCGGCGCATTGTGGTATTGTGTCGGTTACGCGCGCGGTGAGCAATTGCAAAGCGTTTAGCAATTATTGCTGCGTTTTTGTTCTAAAAATTACCGTCTATTAGTTGCCCATAAAGTGCTAAACGCTAATTGTAAATTTACGCCAATGGAAAAATGTAGTTTAACTACTGGAGTAAAAGAGTAAAAGAGTAAAATATTACACATTATGTTTATCCTAACAATATTCTAACTCAAAAGAACGTCCAAAAACTGGGATCTTCCAAACTTTATACAATATAGCATTTAAACTAATGACTCCTCTTAGGTTAGGTCATAAGTTCAAGTTGTTGACTTTTAAGAGGTAATATGTAATTTTGAAAAAAGTGGCAATTTGTCTTCATTATTTACGTTTTTGTAATATTTATTTATTTTTGCTGGCAGAGGTAAAAACGTATAATATTAAAATTATGTTAGTTACAACAATATTTATAAATAACTATAAATTGGCTTGACCAATTTTTGTTATTATATTTTTATTGTTGGATGTCATGACACCGAATATAATAATAACTGTTAAAACATAAAATTAGATAGGAAGACAAATTTATTGAATTTATAGTACTTTATGAGCAACGTGTCAGAAAATAATTTGCACTGGCAACGTGTGTTTGGCGTACGAGCAAAGCGAGTATTACAACTCACGGAGCAAAGTGCAAATTTTTACTTGCAGAGCTGTGTACAACGTTTTTTGCTTAAGTTGTCCGAAAGATCACTTAACACAAGCTAGAGTATATAGATTATACAAAGAACAGATTGTTGACATTTCGTTATAACTGTTACCCATCGTTTGACGTTTTAAGGTTATAGTTGCATGTCCGCCAATTGTTTATAAGGCAGCGTTCAAACCGAACTTGCATTTGAATGAAAGCGTCAAAGCACCTACTAGAAACTTACGTACGCAACAAAAATTCGGCCTGAATACACACATTCCATTTGGACAAAAATCAATATCAGCTCGTGAAGAATCATCGAGAATCGTAGAGATTTCAACTAACTACAACGCTGCAATTCATACCCTCAGGAGTTAAAGAAAACGTGTATTCTGCTTTGTTTTGAATGTTCATCGTCACTCGTTACTCCACTTTCGGCAATATATGCAAAAGTTTCATTTTTTGTAGATATATTTTATCTTAATAAAAACCAAATTTAAATAGTTGATATACTTATTGACTCTGGCACTGAGGCGGCGTAAAATTTGCCCGTTTTAGCTAGTTTTAAATAAAACTAATTATAAGTATTTCATAAATTCAATAAAATAACCTCTAGAAACAAATACAACGTATTTTTACCATATACAACATTTACCTTGATTCTGTTTCCTTCTTCATTAATTGCTACGACTGCAGTAACACACCAATACCAATTTCATGACACATTCACGCCGGATTGCGCATACCGTACGTGTTTTCTCGCGAATGCCAATCGCTGTCCGCCATCACCGACTCGCACTTCCTCGCAGCGCGATGTTTTGCTAATTCGCTTATCTCGAAGTGCTAACCGGCGCGGTGTCCACACTGCCACGTGCATCGTCGTATTTCCTCATTACGTCACGCACATACACTAAAATGCACAAACTCACACTATACACGCAAACGGAAGACAGCTGCGTTCTTTCTGCATTCGATTGACTCACAAATGAGTGAAAACAGCATATAAACTTGCAGCATTCAACTATATCGCGCCGCATCCAATGAAAAAAAGGTGGCAAGCAGAGCTAGCTAATTAATTTATATTTTTAATGTGATTGCATTACGTAATTAGTGTTTTTCTGTCATTATCAATTTGTTGATAATCAAGGAAACGCAGAAAATATGTAATTACCGATAACATTTTCAAATGCTATTGAAGTGCCATATTCAATAGGAGGTGATTTAATTATATTTAATTAATGTTTAACCGACAATCGTGGTTGCGGCGTGCTTCATTTAGACGTGTTGACTAAGGTTATGTACAAGCAATCTAGTTGTGAGTAATTATTGGCTGAGCAATTGACCATGACAATTAAGAGGAAGAAAAAATGAGAGAAAAACGTTTAGTTAGATAATTCGTAAATAAAAACAAACCACAAACATTCAATATAAATTACGTTCAAATAAAAAATTTACATTTTTTCATGATGTCAATTACAAAAAATACTTTTTCACGACTTCATAGAAATCACAACATATCAAAATTCTCGTATCATAAACCGTTACCAACTAAAATTATTTAACCTACCAAAACATCGTGATTTAATTAGGATTAAACCAATGTAGTAATAGACAACCATAAAATAAAAATATCAAAAAATGAATTATGATAGACGCGGCGTGAACGAAGATAGATCGCAACCGTTCGCGCTGTTGTTAAGACAACTAAAAATATTCGTGACACACTTTTCGTGTTTTACCGTTTTATTTCAATCCATGCCGGCACGAAAGTAATGCAATCATCACGCATTACAACAAAAAAGTTATACCCAAAGAGTACGTTTGGGTATAAGTAATGCAAAATTGGTTGCATCGATTTGTAGCTACTGCAAAGTGTAATGCTGGCTGCCTACAGTACGCTCAAAGTTTCAAAGCATTCAATACATGGAAACAAAGGTAAATTTCATTTGACACACATTTGTGCAAACAGTTAGAATGAAAAAACGCTGACGTAACGCATTTGAACTTGATTCATTGTGTCTCGGTCGTGGAGTCGTGACGACCGCGTCTTGCGCTCGATAAACGATACCGTAATGAGTGTAATTACAGTCTAGACTTTTTTTCGACGCAATGGCGGGCCCCCCGAATAAAATACGTTAGAATTCTATTGAGGTTCCATTCAAGTGGTGTTTGATGTATTTTGATTTATTACTCATGGATCGTAATCATCCTGGGTGGTAATAATAGTGAGCAATTAGCACACTTGCAACATTTTGCACACAAAAGAATTACAATCGGCGCTCGTTTAAGTCGGTTTAAATTACGCTGCTGAGTTATTTATACGAATCAACGGGGAGGTAAATAACACAATATGACAATGATAATGATGGAGATACATGGCGTGCGTGAAACTACGACGTAGTTTGGAATGTGGTTAATCATCGTTGATTTGAATCACTTAATACGTAATTAAATTTTCCTACAAATGTTGTGCAATATTTGCTCCCTATTTTATTGCTGATGATATATTTATGTAAATGTTGCAGATAATCTTGAGAAGTTGTACGCAAATACAATATTATGAAACATGCTTCACATTTTTAAAGCTCGAACATCTCTTAGAAATTATACAAATTATTTATATATATTTTTATTAAACATTATTGGGTTATGTTTAAATTATTTTTTGATACATCAATCTCAATAGTAACTACCTATAAAAATCATATTTATATTTTAAAGATTTTTCTTGCTTTATATTAATAAAAAATAGAACTTGACAAAAAAATTATGATTATAATAGCATTAGCTGATGACTGATTTAGTCATTTAAATTAAGTAACTCTAATTATGATGTAAACTTTAAGATGGCTCTTTAACATATAAAATAATTTTCACGTAATTAAAAACGCCAGCGCAATTTTACAGACAGGAATTAAAATAAATAACGCAACAGCGCAGACATACAGCACGGATTACAACAATCGCATTGCATTTATTATTACACGACAGGGCATATAATAAGCCGCATTGAGTAACGCGTTGCAAACGCGACGACAAAACGTATTGTGCGCTATGCGTTCACAAATACATTGTCGGCGAGACGCAAGTTTGCAAATAATATCGGCAATCGCGAATACATTTCTGCATGCATCCATACATGCGCGTACGCACAAACACACATAGCAGGACATAAATCAGAGTCGCACATGCTTATTACGCGCTCTTGTATTACACACTCAATGCCTGAGTTTTCCGTGCGTCAATGCGCGCAATGATTCAGTAATGAACGAGAGCAAAAAATCATATCACATTTTATTGGGACAAGGCTGGCCGGCCGGCACGCGCTTATGTATGTATATATGCTAATCGAAATTTTTGCTTGCAATCAACCACCACGCCTCGACGCAAATCAACGCAGAGATCTATTTACTCCCGCTGAGGCATACGTTTTCAGATTAAGTGTCCTATTATAATAATTTCAATGCTAGATAAGTGTTTTAAAATTTATTGCAAAGAAGAAACAGAGAAAAAGCGCGTTTGAAGGGTTCTGGTAAAATATATGTATTCCTGCAAACCTGATCACTGCAACGTGTCCATTATTTATTCGTTTGTGTTGCCATCTATTGAAAACGTATATAACAAATAAATTCGTTACTGTTGTAAATAAAACTAGAGCAATGCACAAATCTTACTTTGATATTTAAAAAAGATAATAATATACAAAAGGTAGAAATCCTTCGAGAAAACAACATTGCAATGGTAAGCTCTATCTCAAAATTCTAATCTTCCATAAGACAACTACTATTTACTCCTACCAAGTGGAAAGTTGTTACAAAACAGTAAAACTTCAAGTTGGACAAGAAGATAATTTTTTGCATTTTTATTTTTCTTCTGCTATGAGTCCTACGGCCGTGACATCCAAACAAATTTAGCATTTTATGTATAAAGTGATCTTAAAATTCCAGATAATAAATATTGAAGGTGAAAATGAGATAAGTACTATTCCATATTTTAAGTTGGAATAAAGCACATATAAATATACTATTAAAATTGGTTCAGCGGTTTCTGAGATTATTCCAGACAAAGATCAATACAATGCTTTCAATGTCTTTCAATGTCTTATAATTTTAGTTTATTTGTACAATGCAGAGTTGTAAAACATTGAAAACCATCCCGCCACATAATATACATTTATATACATTTGTATGATGCAGGTTCTGTCTGTACCCACAGTGTCGACTTTATGCAAAAACATACCCGTAATAAAGCTTTACTATAGATATCAATCATTTGTACGCTAAAACTTGATTATTATTAGTATGACTTAATGACATTGTTCTTTAACTCTTGTCATCACATCTTACTTATCTGAATCTTATTATAACCTACTAGTACTAAACAGGCTATCATTCTACTATTGGTAAATTATACCAGTGCACAGATCAGTGCACAAATTTTAATACTTTTGAAAATTTGTAATATACAAAAGGTAGAAATTTCTCAAGATAACAACATTTCAATGAGATGGTAAACTCTATCTCCAATCCCTGACCTTCTATAAGACAATTACTATTTACTACTACCACCATAGCACGTCTTTGCAAAGTTTCTTCAAACTTTCAAGATAGTAACATGTCAAGTTGGGAAATCCGATAATTTTTTGAATATTTATTTTTCTTTTTCCATGAATCCTACGGCCGTAAAAAGCAGCCAAACATCAAAACAAACATTTTTAGCTTTTTATATATAGGATTCATATCACCATATTTCCCAAATTATTATTAATAATGAATTATATAAACAACTACTACAATGAGATTTTCTCCAAAGCCAGGAAATTCGAAAAATTTGCATGTGAATCACGTTTCTTAGTATAATTTAATAATACGTGTGTGAAAAATAAGTGAAGTAATCTAAATACAATTTAGTATAATTTATCAGCAATTACCATGAATCATATATTTCTATGTGTAGCATTAGAATTATTTTATTATATTAATTTAATGGATGCAATAAATAGTCTATTTTTAAGTCCATAAAACTATCATAGAATGACAAATTATTATTTCTTTTTAGCTATAAAAAATATTTTTTAAATGTGCAAAAAATTAAATGTACTATATTCAAAATGTTTCTTAACACTGTTAATCGAAATGAATAATAAGCGTTTAATTTTAGAACCAAAATACTGAATTAAGTGTTGTTAGTATTTACTCAATGTCCAAACAAGGAAACATCAAACATTTGACTTTAACCTCATTTTCTAAATCCTAAACATATAAACGACGATCTCATTTCGAAACACCGCGAAATGTGTAACAATTTCTTGCGATACGCATAACAGCATAGAAGCTTAGTAGATTCGCAGCTTTCGAAAAGCCCGAAATAAACGAACACCACGCGAGAGAAAAAAAAACGGACTTGACCTAGACCTCAGCGCGCCTCCAACGGTCTGGTTCCGCGAGCGATTAAATAACCGAAAGCCGAAAAAGAACGTGTCGAAATATTGCGACACGGCGACTTGCGCGCGCTATTTATGTTCAACATTGAAGACATCACGCTACAAACTACAAACTTAAAGCAAATAAAACCGAAAGAAAGCGGAAAACATGTTCAACTATTCTGTGAAGCATAATTCTAATGTACTAGCGCTTCCACACGATGCGAGAGTATACTCAATTGAATCACATCACAATCACAAATCGCGTCGCGGAAAAATAACTTGTAACACTTGCATCTGGCGCGAGCGAAGTGAAACTTCCTCATGTGTCCCATTAGCCTCGATTCGCCATCCGGCCGGCGAGGCATCGTGTTCCGACAGGCGCGGAATAAAGAGATATCAAGTTGTTGTATGCGATGCCTGCCTTCTTGCTGGCTTTTGTTTGCTTTGGCATTTTACTTTTTGCCCTCTTTCGCGCGGCAGCGTAATCGTTACACAAATTCGTATGCGGTTAAAAATAGAAACTTTCTTTTGCATTAATTAAGTCCAAGCAGCATTTATTTTTATTGAAGTAATCACAATCTAATATTGATCAAACAAAATTTGTTACTTTCGAAGATGATCATACAAAATAAAATAAATCAAAAGTTTTATTGTATATTGCTGAGACAAAAGGCAATCTAAGAAGATACATGTTACTAAAATTTTAAGTGGAAAAATTGCGTAAAGATAGTGTAAAAATATCTAGATATGTGCCCACAATAATTCCAAGATGTATTTTTCCTGAAGACATTTACCTGTAAACAAAATTGTTTAGAGGTCGATCATTAATTAAAAGTTCAAAACGATTCAGCTTTCTTATAAATTTCTTATAAATTAGTGAATAAAAGATTTAACAAAAACATAGTTTTAAATATGTAATAAACGTAGGACAAATGTTTCGTAATCAAACTATTTGTTCTTTCATCAATTAGAAAAAATCATTAAATTCATTTTTGATATATATATATTCAGTATATAACCAATTTTGCAAATCGATACAGCAGGTTTTGAAATATCTTGCTCATCGATTAGCAGTTAAAAAAAAAACTAAATTAAAAAAAAGCATTTAAAGTTTTCCGTTTAGCCTCCATGGTAATAAAAATTAATTTTTTTAAGACTTTAAGATGAGTTTGACCGGATTTAAATGACTTTCAGGAAATTTTCCTTAAAAGTGCTTAAAAACTAACAAAACCAAACATCGATATTTTTGAATATACTGAAGTTATGATATGTAATGGCAATAAGTTTACAAATAACATTTCGTTTTAAAAAAAATTTAAAAAACCTAAATTTTAAAAATATGTAAAGAAACAACCAAATTTAATATTTTGAACCAGATTCTCAAAAAAAAAACATCAAAACTTCAAGTTTATTTTCAAGTAATCCACATTCAATTCCAACAATAACCACTCGAAAAGAAGCGCAATACATTGTGTAATAACGCAATCAACACGATTACATATTACGTGTTCCGAAAAACAGCGGATTTGTATCAGATAAATACGGAATTAAGTCAAGGGCTTCCCAGCGTACTTGAGAAGGCGATACGCCACAAAATACAGCATAATGTTACACGCGTGTTATCAAAACATTTGCGGTTCGCATGAATCGTACATGTAATATGTGTAAGTGTAAAGTGTAAACTGTAAAGTCGGAAAGTCCATGTTCTATAATTAAATTATGAAATCGTAAACATAAAGTAAAGCAGCGATTAACGCCCAAAACCAGTCATTAAGTATTGTACATATTATTGCACTTAACTTAGGGTAAATTAAACAATTGCATTCAAACGAATAGGCGTTCAATATTTTCGTAAATAGAGCACACGGTAGTTGCAAGAGCGGCGAACACAATTAAATTTGGGTTACGCGAGTTGACGCGCGATACGGCGTTATGTAACTTGGCCACTAACCTTGGACTATTTCATTTTATTTCGATGGCTAATTTTAGATTAGACTTAGAATATTTCCAACATCGCAGTTTGCACTTGGTTGTGGAGTGTATTGCGTGCTTAGAGTAGGATTACGTTGGTTGATGCTTGCTTAGAAGGCGTTTATTTCCTGTGGCAAGATTTTTATAGAACGTTTCGAGGATTATCAAATGTTATCAGTTAAACATATTAATGTTTTAGGATGTTACATCAATTTTATCTGATTATAATGGTATTATGAAACCAGAATTAAGTAATGCGCGTTTCAATAATGACATATAACATATATTAAATTAAATATTCTCAAGTCTACTGAAGGTAACTAAAAATTAGCATAACTTAACTAATATTAAGAAATTCAGCAAACCTGGAAGAAAATAACAACATCTATTAAAATTAACACTAAACTAATCAAACTCAACTAAATTTAAACACATTCTGGTCAAATTGACGTGACTTAAATTTAGTATACTTAGTTCAAAGTAATTCTTTCAAAATTTCTTTCAAAATTTTATAAACGTAAATATATTTTACATAACCAGATCTTATCGATCATAGCAACATTATATTTAAGCTTAACCCATTGTTAATTATTATATGTACGTTTAGGAAAATATATAGTATCTCAAGCAAAAACAAGCCGAACCTAAGTAAATGGAACCAAACTTTGGATAACCTAGATTTGGCAGCAAACACAGATAAAAATCTGAACAAATAAAATCAATCATACATTATCCTAAGCAAATTTAATCAATATTACTGAAGCTTAGGTAGGTATACTAATTTCGCAAATCATCAAATCTAAATTAATACTTTTTATGAAACTCCTTGGAACCTTACCTAATCTAGCCCAGCCTAATGAACCTATGTAAACCTTGCCCAAGCTAACGCAAACTACTACCTAACTCCAGCCAACTTATTTTACCCCAACATAACTCAACTTAATTCAACCCAACCCAAGCTAATACAAAACAACCTAGCTCAATCTAACCCGATCTAACCCAACATAACCCAACATAACCCAACCTAACCCAACTTAACCCAACCTAAGTCAACTCAACCTAACCCAATCTAACTTAACCAAACCTAACCCAATATAACCTAACCTAACCCCTCTTATCCCAACCTAACCCAACCTAATCCAACGTTCCCAACATAAACCAACCTAATTCCACCTAACCTAACGTAACCCAACTTAACTGAACCTAACCAATACTATTAAAATGCTAAAATACGAATAACACTATTTCCGTATAGATGAAACATTGCTTAAATACCAATCAAATAACTCGTAAACTAGGAAGAACTAATTGCCACTAAAATTGCAAACCCTTTCAAAACATTCTGTTTGCATTGCTTGAATGCACCGTGAAATACATAAAAACAATCACTGCAGCGATTATTTGCATGTCACTTTATTTAACGTGCAACCAAAGGATGTTAAACGTCCGCAAATATTCTACAATTAGACGTAGAAAGTTGGAAACTCTCTTTCTCGCGGCGGTGCTTGCACGCACACGCCGTGTTCCGTTTGTGCACTTGAAAAATTTTCCGCCGCTGCACTTCAATGCACACACAAACACACACACACACACTTACACACATCCGCAGCAATAGCGCATCGGTCGTAATTTCACATCGATTGTCTCAAATCGATCAGCGCGAATCGGATGCAGCCTCAGCTGAGGCCACCTTTCTCTTTTCGTCATTCGCATTCGCTAATCCGCTGAACGTAAAAGTAAACTAAATTAGCCTGGCGTTGAAAAAAAAAGAAGCACTTAAAATTAAGCGATGAGCTAATTTCGGGAAAACGAGGACACGCTCTAGAATCACCGCACCGCATGCCGCACAGCTAGATATATTTTTGCGCTTTCGATTAGGATAAGGTGCTGCACACTTGATGCGTGCGTATTTTTTGTTGTTATTGTATTTGGGGGCACGGATAAAAATTGCGTGCGCATTTTGTAATCAAGCATGTTGTTGAGTGTGAGCGTGAGCGTGTGTATGCTTTGTGTATGTATATGTGTGAAAGCAGGCGTAATGAGAGAAATGCCCGAATTTGGGTCATAACATTACAAAGCGACACAGCAAGCGCACGCGACTATTGTATAATGTTTATTTATTCAGCGCATTTATTCATCGATGTCGGCGTATTATGAAAGTTTTTCGGGTGAAAATGTCAGGGTTAATGCGCGCTGCTTTTTAGCATTTTTAGCGGTCATGCTTTCTTTTATTACGTTTATTTTGTTACAATGTTAGCACAAATATGACACACGACTTTGTAGTAAATTCTTTGACAAAGGGGTAATCATACTGCTTTTCTATTAGTAATCCTATGATTGCTATTTAATGCTAGCTGACCTGGCGAACTTAAGCAATAAACATAAATCAAGTTCAATGATGGAGTAATGTGTCAGTATCTTAGAAAAATACGAACAATATTTTAATAGTAATTATCTTATTTGAAGCTGAAACAATTACAACAAATAAAGTGTTGTAATAATTTGTCTAGCTGTTCTCAAGTTATAAATATTGTAACTAAGATGAATTCTGAATACAACTACATTAATTATGTTTGTAGTTCTTTTATTGTTAATGATTTTGTTAAAAATCATTCAAGTGACACAATAGAAGAAAGTAGCCAAAATTGGACCATTGCCTTGACTGGACCGCCATCGTAACTTGAAAACGATAGGGTAATGTATTCTTATTATAAGGATCTAATATTGCCTAGTCCTTGAAGATCATGATATCGTGAATTCATCTGGCTTCTGAGCGGAACAAAGCGGGGAGTACCAATTTTGTGTTTACAAGTCATTGTCTTCAATAGCGTGTTAAGAGAGTAAAAAAGTAAGTAATCGTTTTAATCATTATTTCATTAGATATGTATATAATTTACAGGTTTGGGAGTTTCATATTTTTCATATTTGCAATAAAACTCAATATGATTCAATTATAAAACTAGATTATTGTTTACAGTAAATGAATACATAAATATAAATGTAATGCCTTTCCTGTAATAACCGACATCTCACAACCAGTTTGTATAAACCTGTGCAATACGTTGATTATACAAAAACACTAATAACCAGCGAGTAAAAGCCGCATTCAATCGCATCGAAGAAATGCACCCACTGCGCCTGTCATCTCGCGTGTGGACATAAATTACGAGTGCGTATGCGATTATTGCATAGAAAAGCGTCACGCCGGCCGGCTGCTGGCGGCGGTGCGCCCGCAATTGTTTAATTTCTCCACGATCGAGGTCAAAGAAAGAGAGCCTCCACCTCCTCCGAGGCGGCATCGGCATTGGCAGCGGCAGCAGCGGCGCAGAGAAATTGTGGGAGTGAGAGACTCCACGAGCAGCGCGAAACGATGTCAGCGATTGCGGTCATACTTTCTCGCAAATCTTTCCGGCCCACTCTCGGCCGCAGCGGCACCGATCGTTTCCAATTTTTCTCTACCGCCACGACAGCCAACGCTGTCAGAAACTATCAATATCTACCACAAATAGCACTTTGGGCTTCAAGTTGTTTAATTGTATGTCATTAAAACGCAATCAATGAGAAGAGTTTTCTTTGTATATTGATTTTGCAGGATTTAGAAAAAGTAGTTTTGTTCGAAAAAATATGTTTCAGAAGTTAACAATTACTTAATGAATTTAATGCTGGAGTCACTTAAGCTATTTTAATATCAATCTAATAGTCATGTTACCCAACTTGCATTAACCTAACCTTATTTTGTTAAATAACACTCAGGGTTTATTATAACCAAAGTTAATTTAAACTAACCTAACCAAATTCAATATATTTTAACACAGCCGAATAGAACTAGAACTTAAAGCAAGATTACACTAGTTCTGGAAATAACATAACCTAATTTCATTACAATAAATCTGGTAACCCGATAAACATCAACCTAACCTAACAATTCTGAACATAACCCAAAATAATTTAACCTAATCTAGCCTATTCAAACCCACTCCACTGTATCCCAATATATTCTAACCAAATTTAATCTAACTTAACGCAATCCAAAATATCTCAAAGTTACTCAACCTAACATATTTTAATTTCATTTTAATCTCACATGGTGAGATCTTCAGCCAATTCGAGAGAATCTAATAAAAATTTAGTCTAATGAAATCAATTTCAAATTAAACGGCACCCAACCAAATTATATCTCATGCACATGTACCTAACACCAATATCCTGAAATTCCAATTAGACCACACTTAATAGCTGGATAAACAGGTGAGCAACGTGCACGCCTAACGCTGAGGAGGAAAATCGCGGGGAAAGTCTAATAACATTGCATTCATTACGGCCGTGGCGTCGTAACCTTGTTACGCTGCTCTTGCCGGCTCGGCAAAAGAGAAATTTCCGCAGCCGCCAGCAGCACGCGTGTTCGCCGCAAACACACCAGCCGCAACTTGTTCATTTCACGGGCAATGCCACACGACTATCTAATCACCTCGCAGATAAAGACGAACATAAAGAAATTCATATTATATATTATTATAATTACTTCAGACAGTCAGACAGAACATCGCGATTGAGAACATCAACCAAATAAGCATTAACCAAGTGCATTTACCAAAAATACAGCCATACTCGCTGCACAGAAATGAAATTTGAATCAATAGAAATTAATTCTAAGACCCTGTGGTCACTATAAACAAATATAATTAATAAAAATACAGAAGTCACACAGCGTTCCAGAATTTTTGCTTTATGTTACGACGATATACCTACCTAACAATATAGTGTTCTGCCTGTTTTTATAAAAAAATCTACATAGATAAAATTCATATAAAGTCAATCTCTTTAATCCGAACTAAAATGCGCACTAAAATTACCGAAATTATTCAATTTTCCAACAATCAACTTTACTTACCAAATATGGATAACGAAAGATAGTGTTTAAGTCTTTAAAGTAACAAATCTTTAATTTTTTCACATTGTATTTTTTTGATTAACACATCTCTGTACTTTTCTCTAATAAATAGAGTAATGTGTTCCTTTTAAAGTCATCTTGATTTTAAATACCAAAGAAGTTTAGACTGTTACAGAGACAGTCTAGTCTCTAATAAACAATGAAGAAAGTTTTTACAGCACATATATGAAATAATGGATGTCCAATGGATGAACTAATTATAAGTACAAGAGAACGTGACACCAAGTGATTTCTTTATTTAGAAAGCAAGAATTATTTTGATATTCGGATTAACGACGCATCGTTTGTAATATGGCTCCAAGTGGTCACTGTTCGGATGTTTGGACTAAAGCATGTTCGGATTTAAGAGGTTGTACTGTATACCTAACCTTAGCTAACCTCATCTAATTTATGATAATCTATTAAAACCTAAAATAGCTTGAGTCGTCTTTCAATAGTTATACTCAGTCAATAAATCAAGAAAAACGTGTTTGGAAATTATAATAAGAAACCTTGAGTACCTACATATAATTTTATAGATTTTCTATCATAATATGTAACAATCAAAGAAGTTTGTTTCTATGCATATGTTATATTTATGATCAAAATCGAGAAATGACCACCTCGGTGGCACAGTGGTACGTTCAATGACTACGGTGCGAGAGGTCCCGGGTTCGATTCCTGCATAGGTCAAAGAAAAAAGTGGTTCCTGCCAAAATATTAACGGGGCGTTGTTCTTCATAACTCGTGCCATTCGAACAAGGGCCCGACATACGCTAATGACCACAGCAGTCGATGCGTTAAAAAAAATCGAGTAATGTAGGCACAGTAGTCACTTGCTTGTACATAAGTCATAATTTCTTTCTTTATAACAAGGTGTTTAATAAGTGGGTTGGTAACCCAGCCTCCAAGTAATTAATTTTTTATGAACAAGAGATGTTAAACTGATCTAGTTGCAATATAATCTAGCTTAAATTGATACCCTCTAGGCGAGAATTGTAGCATTTAAAAGAAACTCGAGTTCAATAATTGGTGTAAATCTTTATTTGTTCATTTTCTCAAATGTGCTGTTCTGTAAGCAAGATTGCTCAAAGGTGGATGATTGGCAAATACATTTTTCACTATCCTTATATCGTCGGTGTAAAATGTTAAAAAAAAAAAGATTTTTGACAACATAATAAAAATTTGACCATAAAATACGTTTGAGAACATTCTTTTTAACTGAAGAAAGTTTCCATCAAAATTAAATTTGTTCCTTCACCAACAAGGCGTTAGTATGTAGAACAAATATATTGTATATTTGTTGTATATCCTGCAAATAGGTGCACGCCGTTTAGCAGTTATAGAAAATAAATGAGATTTTCAGAAAAACGTTTTCGGATTTGCTCTAATGGTAATAAAGTATGCATTTCTTACTATAAACCGAATAACGAAGAAATCTTCTTAAGAGACTATTTAAACGTAAACTAACTAATGAATATCAAAGCAATGCATTTTCTGCATCCGGTTCGATTCTAGTCCTAATTACATCTAATTTGTCAATCAACCAAATAAAATCAAATAAAATAAAAAATCTTAAGCTAAAAGAACGTTAAGTTAAACGGTGCTAATTAATTTGCAAAGCAACATAAAAAGTAACACAGTGTAATAAAGTGATTTAACGCTCGTAATAATTAACAGTATTTTTCGGGTAGGTGCGTTACTTTTTTGTGCCGTTAGTTCAATGGCAAGGCCGATGGCGCAGCGGCACTTTTAATGGGCTTTCTTTTTTTTACGCGACGCGGGCGTGCAGAACAGCAGCCGAAAAACGCCGCAACGCCGCACTCGCAGCACTCGAGTGATTTAACATTTAGCGCATACATTACATACATTACGCATGTTCCACATTCACGTAAAAGTAGTATATACGTGTGCGCAAACACAATGTGTATATGCACGTACCTATATGTGCATGTATGTATGTATGCGCCCACGTCGCTTTTTTTCAACCGGTAATATTTGACGAAAGTTTGCATTATGTCAGCCATGATGAGTGTTTGTATGTGTGTATACTTTTTCAATGCCAATTCGTTATTCATTATTACCTTGTTTTATTGCTTGTACATGAGTCATAATTTCTTTCTTTATAACAAGGTGTTTAACAACTGGGTTGGTAACCCAGCCTCCAAGTAATTAATTTTTTGTTGAACAAGAGATGTTAAATTGATCTAGTTTCAATATAATCTAAATTAAATTGATACTCCCTAGGCGAGAATTGTAGCATTTAAATGAAACTCGAGTTCAATTGGTGTAAGTCTTTATTTGTTCATATAAAGATCAATTTATTATATCCAAAACCAATTTACTGCAATTTTGTAGTAAGGTTGGGTTATAATAGGTTTGATTATATTAGAGTGCTTTAAGATAGATTAGAGTAGTAGAAACTTAATTGAGCCTTAACTCAAAACCAACTTGATAAAAAAAAATAATAATGTTCCTTGTAGACAAATATGTCTATTCCTGTTCAGTCTCTTTACTTATTCCTGCACTTAACCGATTTTTGATGTCCCTAGGTCTTCCTCTTGAAGACCTATCTAAACCAAACCAAGCAATTTTAACCATACTACTACTTACCACTACTACTACTTACAGATTGAAATACTCTTTTTAGCAATATAGCTAAGCAGTAAACAGTAATAAACCAATGAAACTCAATCAAACACAAAACAACCCAATGTAATCTGAACTATCTGTAGTCAAGATCTATTCAGTCAAGTCTAATATATTGAACCGTGCAAAACGTTGTTCAAAATATAGTGACATAATCAATCAATCTTGTCACCGCACCATCTACAACAAAAGCATTCAAAATATTATTCTTGCAATCTTAACCTAAAAAATTATTAATAATTAACCGCAGGCTGTGTCATTTAACTAACATAATTCACCTAACCCGATACAACATAACCTTTATAAATCAGATACGATAATATTTATTTCAACTTAATATTAGAAGACCAAACCTAATTCAACAAATACCAATCTATTACAATCAACCTAATTCGGAAACACTCAGTCTAGTTTTAATAACTTTAATCTATTGTCATTTAATAAAAAAAATCCAAAACCTATTCAAAGTAAACCCTGAATTATATATATTCTATAAAGTTTCAACATGAGGCAAGTTGACAATCTTAATTCAAATTTTAACCTAATCCCAATCCTACCATGATGATCTATTTAAAAATCACTAACCTAACCTGACTTTAGGTAACCTCACCCAACCTAGTCCAACCTAGTCTAACCTAACCTAACCTAACTTAACAGAACCTAATCTAACCCAACCTAACTTAAATTGTGCTTGTACTAACCTAATACAATCTTTGAATATTATTCATTATTATATCGATAAACTTCTTAATCTGCAATTTCAAAAATCTCCTAAACAGTTAAATAACACACTTAATGTTTGCCATTTGTAAACCGTTCCAATCACCCCGTAAAAACTCCACCATGTCTAATTCTATGAGAAGACGAATGCGCAGATTGTCGACGCGACGCCAGATAGTAACATTTTGTAAATCGATGGCTGCACAGCATCGCCGGCAATTACGGCCGCGCTCGCCGGTATTTAAAATTAGCGAATAATTCAAGTTTTCTGGGACGAATTCGCAGCCGCAAACACACACCGCTAGTGCTCGGCGCGGCTTGCGTTCGACGATGCGCGTAATAACTCTTTCTCTCTGTTTAGCCTGCGCTCGCGCGACCTGATTGCAAACTGGGTCACAGTCACACATCTGAATCACGTCGGTGTTTGTACGTATTTGTATACGCCAACTATGTATTCGCCCGTTGCGACTGTAATCGTCCACACAGCTCACAACCAAGTAGTTGAAAGGCATTAGAGATTTCGAGAGAGATTTAGCTATCACATAATGACGGCCATAACGCTTGGCTCTCGAATGTGAAATTGTAACGCGTTGTAACAGTTACAGCGGCACACATGAATTATTTATTTAACAGCTGTTTGCCATTAATTGCCCAAAAATACGGAACCGGTTGTAAAATTTCACTAATTGGATTGATTTCAAATGTTGGTGGAGGCGCCGGTTTAACACAATTCTTACTTTCTTGAATCGATGTAAAGTTGAGCTAAGCATGCCTACAATTATATATTATTACTATGACGGTTGTCAAGTAGCGGTAGGCGTTTTCAAGTTGAAGTTTGCAATGTCGAGAGAAATGTTGCAGCGCTCCTGACCTATGATCAAATGTGCGAGGTGCATTGTTGCGCGTGTGACTCGAAACAAACACACGCGTGTGCTCGGGAAAACGTCGAAACTTTCCCATTTTGTGTCGTAAACATTCTATTTATAGAAAGTTTTCCTCTCTTCTGCGGTGTGTCATAAAATTCAAGGTTTTATATGTATTTCGTTGGGATTTCATTGCTTCATCTTTATTTCGATTATTTATAGCTTCTTTTATTTCAGAATTCTATGTAAATTTTGAATGTATTTAGACAAAGATATTCATTTTGTAAAGCATGTAATAAATGGAAAATAAATTAGCATTTAGCAATTAACCTATACAGGCATTTTCTAACTTATGCTTATTTGATATTACTTATTTCAATATAAGTTCATTATAATTGAATATTTGAATTTAAAAAAATTTTGATGTATTTTAAATCTTCATCATAAATTATATCGATATTCAAAGCAAAACTTTTTTTGTTGCTTCTTTAATTAATTAAAAACAATTAAAAATGGATAAAATTCAAGTTGTTTACAAACGCGCCACAATCAGTAGGCTTGCATGTGACGACATTATAATAAGTACAGTAGTGAGGATACACTGTATTGTACTGGGAGTTCCGAACACTGTTCAAGTTCAAGTTTTTACTCGTTGTTTATGGCTCAGGGAGTGCTATGCTCAGCGTACTCGATACCCTCAGTACAATGTATCCCCAATACTGTACTTGTTATAATGTCGTCACAGGCTACTACGACTAATCGTGGCGCGTTCGTAAACAACTTGAATTTGATCAATTTTTAATTATTTTTAATTGTTTTTAATTAATTAAAGAAGCAACAAAAAAATAGTTTTGCGTTGAATATCGATATAATTTTTGATGAAGATTTAAAATACATCAAAAGATAAATAATATTTTTTAAATTCAAATACTCAATTATCTTATTTACTAACCAATGTAACTTAACCTATATCAAACTAATTTAACAAAGCTTCAACTACTTTATAACTTAATTAAGCCCAATTTAATCCATTAGAATCTAATCCTATTTTAACTTAATCAAATCAAATTGTTGTGTCAAGTTTGATTTGATTGAGATAAACTTATAATATTAAGACTTAAGTTAAACTAATCACATCTGCAATATCTTGCCCTAGATTAACCTAATTGTATCATGTATAATCTAAACTACTTTATTGCAACCTAGCACAACTTAATCCAACGTCACATCATAGAATGTATATTAATCGTATGGCAATAATGTTTGAAAATATACTAACCTAACTTAACGTAATATAACCTATTTCTTTTTAGGTTAGGTTAGGTTAGGTTATATGGGGCAATGTTGAGGTTAGTTGGCCTCTGGAGAACTGCGACCTGAAGATCTATTGTTCTGCCTTTACCTTATCACCGCCCAAGAAGGCCTGCGTCTTCTACGAACTTGACGACTTTCTTGGGCGTGATATTACTTACTTCCTCGGGGGTCAGTTGGACCCTGCCGAGGTGTATAAAACGCTTGTGAGTAAGTGCGTCACATAGTCTGCAGCATTCACTTTTCTCTAAACCCATTTTATTCAAATGGTATCGAAGGGCACAGTGCCCTGTCATGAGTCCTATGAATATTCTCAGCTCGTTCCTTGTAAGGTCGAGCACCTTGTGTTTTTTTACAGGGACTGGACATTGCTCCAATGCCTTCGCCTGTTATCCTCTTCCCATTTTTGCACTACCCCTCTTCTGTGCGACATGGGGAGTCCGCAGAGCAGCTCAGGTCCTATAGGAGTTGCACTTGCACCTCTTCTGGCGAAATTGTCTGCCAGTTCATTGCCTTCAATGCCCTTGTTCTTCTTAACTCAAAGCTGTTAATTTTATAGTATAAACTAAACCTATTAAATTCTAACTAGATCTAACTTAACATTAAATAACCTATATTTCACTAACGTAATGGAAAACCATCATATATGCTAATCAATTTAACCCCATTTTATTTTAACCCGATGCGTCTTACTCTAGTTTAGCTCAACGAAACCTTAACGGAACCGGTTGAGTCTAACACAATTCAACCTAACAGAATTAACTTAACCTATGATAAACTGATATAATTTACATGTTTCAATCATGTAATGAAATCTAATCCAATATTTAATATTTAACTCTTCTTTAATTGGTATAAACTTTCTCTTCTTACTTTACAAACTAAACCTATAATAAATTGTAATCATATACTAACCTAACCTAACCTAGCCTAGCCTAATCTAACCTAACCTACTTCAACCTAACCTAACATATAATAAATCGTAATCATATACCTTGATTATTACCCAATCTAACCCCTTTTAATCAAACCTAATTTGTCTTAATCTAGCTTATCTCAAGGAAACTTAACTAATCGCAAGTGATTGAATTTAACCTAACCAACTTAACCTAACGCAAAGTGATATAATCTATCCTGACATAACCTCACCTATTGTGGGTTTCAACCACTTTACAAGCTAATCAAACCCAATCTAAGCTCATATAATATTCTAATATCCTAATATAATATTTAATATTTACTACGAAAGCTAATAAGCTAATTCAAATTTTCTATTGCCACCGAACTAACCAAATCTAATTTAATATAACCTAATTTATTATAACCTATTTTTACAAATTAAATGCCTCGAATGTATTTTTCATTAAAAGCGTATAAATAATGAAAACAAATAGAAACGTATTAAAATTATATAAAAAATGACGGTTGCACTAAGCACTGATGATAATTGAGTAATTACTTATGCTAAAGTCAAGCAAAGTGTACGCACGCATTGATTACGATAACTGCGAAGCGCCATTAGTAGGCCAAAGCCTCTCACCGCGGCGTAACAAGCCATAATCTCTCCGGTGTGCGACTGAGTGGCTGCGTCGATAGAAGATAAAAGAGAAAACACGTTCGTGGCATTCGTTTTACCGCCATTAGAAAGCTGCTCATTTTCACGAACGCTGAACGCACACAGCGCACCGCGGATTCGCAAGCGCCTCAAGTGCACGCCAGAGAGAGTCGCGTGTTATGCATACAATGAAATTGCGCGCAATTGTATCAAGTAATCTCCTTTTTTCTCCTCTCACACATTCTCTCGGCCAACTACACGGCCAATATTATAACACGTCTTACCGATCCATTCTCGTGCATTTTCACAATAAACACATATTTGCAATATTTGCATAATTGAACCGATTTTATGACGTCGTTAGAACACGAAGACAATATTTACAATTTTTTATAATGTGCAGCACAATTACGTTGTTGTTGCGCTTACAAAATACTTGTTTGCGTTGCAGTCAAACGAGTGTAACATGCAACCAGTTATCAATAAGTTTGATAAAAATGCTGTGTGCTAAGGACGCGCATTATGAAACGGTGATAAGATTATCACCAAGGAGGAGTGTTATTGTTTACCGGATTATCGCGTCTTGTAATTTTATGTCTTTCATTGAAAACTTGTTATTGTTATTGTGAGCTGTTGAAAATATTGCATAAATCGATATTATGGTTTTTGTAAATAATTAATGATATTTCGTAATTTGTTCAATTATGTTAGATTAGGTTATGTTAGATTAGGTAAGATTAGGTTAAGTTAGGTGGTGTTATTATTTGTTCGACTAGGTTATACTTGATTAAGTTATGTTAGATAAGGCTAGGTTAGGTAAAATTAGGTCAGATTAGGTTAGACTAAGTTAGGCTAGATTCAACTGTTATTTGAAAAAGAGTGATAACCCTGTTAAGCTGACTTAAGTTAGGTTAGTCTTGATTCAGTTAGAATAAATTCTAATTTAGTTTAATTTAATTTTGCGATCAATTACAAAATAATTACATCATTTCATATTGATTATAAGAAATAACTAGATAATTTCCATTAAAGTAACAAAACTAACTTAACTTCTAAACATCATATCCGATTTTAGATTTAACTTAACATGACCCTAGTAGCCTTCCTATGTTTAACCTAATCTAAACAAATCTAACCTTAGTCAATCTAATGTCACTTAGCTTAACCTAACATGAACTAACATAACCTTACCTGACTTAGTTAAATATACTTTTAATAAAACAATATTTAGCCAACCATATTTTACACTTTATAACCTAACATAATCCAATAAAATTAAACGTAATTCTTATGACTTCATAACAAAATATGTTTCTTCAAAAACTTGTTTTTGTTATTGCATGCAACATGCTGAATATATTGCATAAACCGATAGTGTGTTTTCGTATTATTTTTAATAACATTTCCGACGATAAAAAACCACTTATAACTACAAAATATAGTTTACCATATCGGCGATACGTCTTGCTGGTAATCATAACAACTTATTACAAATTGAATTTAAAGCAGACAAAAAATAACGCACCAACCAGGAAGCGATCGCAAAGGATAACGCGGCGAAATCCTTGAAGCAGCGTTGTGCAAGTGCAGGACGTGACTATATACAGCGCAAAAACGAAATAAATCTCGTGAGCCTTGGTGCAATTATGCGTTTCGCGCAATTGCATGTGATTCATTGCCTTCTGTGGCGAAACACTTCATTATACTCTCGAAGCAAAACAGAGAAACAAAACCTATCTCAACAAACAAAGAAACCAAAAATAACTCCGCTTCTTCAATATAGGCAACCCATCTTACGTGTTGATTTTATCATCCGCTGGATGGCGCTTTGCGGGGTTTAGAGCTTATTTCTACTAGCTTCTAGACGAAAACATGACGAGCATGGTAATAATGTTTACAATTGTTTGACAATCAAGCTGCAAATTAAATTGACAGCGAATCGATAAAACGCACTAAATTCTCGCATAATTGCGAGCTAGCACACAAGGCTCGTTTTCAAGGTGGCTGTACGTCGATGCGACCATGAAAATACATGCACACACCGACCATTATCAGTCGCGGCAGACGAATAAATAACGCCAAAGCGGTTTGACACTGCCGATTTATTAGCATAATTTCCTTTCCTTAATACCCAATTGCAACAAAGCAATGCAATGCAATGCCAATTGCATTAAAGCGCAGTGCGTCAGTGACAAAAAAGAAATTAACAGCACTACAGTACAAATAATCACCATCGTAATCACGTAATTGTAGGCCGCGCTTCGCGTATGCCTGCATTAAATATTAAATAATTAAAACGTTGGTGGTCACGTTGGCATCGGTAATATTCGTCGCAAAATTCGCGCGCCAAATATTATAATTCGCGCAAACGTGCAGCGCAACGCATAATAACCGCCAATCATCACAACAAAGTTGTTTGCGTCTGCGACTTTCGGCTGGCCCGAAACACACACTCACATGACACGAACGCACACACATACACATACACACGTGCAACGCTCACATGCATTGCAGTCGACGAACCCGAGTTTGTTTTTGCGATAGACGCGGTGCTGCAAAGTGCGACGACATTTGCCTTGCAACACGGTCAAAACAACTTACCATCGAAATGTTAACGAACATTTCAAATAACCTGAAGTTATTTGCGATTTGTTTTCATTTAAATGTTTATGTGAGATCTTGGAGATCAGTTAATTATCTATTCAAGCATATTAACTTATTCCTAAAATCATTAGTATTTCTAATATAAGCTTGCATTTGGTTAATGATTAACAAATGTTAACCGTCACGGTATCATAGATGAGTTAATAATACTAGACAACGTTTTTGAGCATTTATCTGCTATTTTCAATCAAGTAATTCAATGCAAATGCATTTCGCAGTTGTCTACTTCCTTAAATCGCAAGAACAACTGGACCAATTTTGATGATTATTTTTTCTTATTGACTTTAAATTCCCTGAATAGAATAGTTTGTATTAAAACATTGTAAAAATGTGTTTTCGATTTTCTCATACATTCAACTGTCAATGCTAGTCGGTTGTCATTCTGCGCTGAACATAGGTATTTGGAGTAGACATGTTATTAACTCGAGTTAACTTGAGTTGAATTCCCCCTATTTTTAGTTCTGCAATTAAACTCGAGTTCTTCAATTCGAGTTCCGAGAATTTTAACCCAAGTTAACTCGTGTCATGTTTATGCCAAGTAGGCACATCACAACATTTTATTGTTCTTTTCAAAACAGATTCAGATTTTGATAATTAAATTAGAATTCGATTATTAATCTGTTCATCAAATAAATATGATGTGAAATACTACATTTAATTGAGATTTCAAGACTTTATTTTGATGTCTCCAAATGACATCATTCGGGGCAGACATTATTGAAGAAGGATTAATTCCAACATTGAAGTTAATTTCTGTACAAGAAAGAGTAATGTTATTCTTCTCGGTAGCCATTAATAAGTAACTGTGACATCCAGATCCAAGGACAAGTTCAATATCGAATTAGATCATTGCAACCGATCGAAGATGCAACTTGATGAGAGCCAAACGAGCAACCTCCATAAAAATCAACACAATATTTATTGCGGTACTAAATTTGCCTGGTGATTAAGAAAATCAGTTTTTGTTCCCAAAACGGAATATTTTTAATTTAAAATTTTACGATTAAAAAAAATTACGTTTTACAAAAACTCACGAAATAAGTTCCTTGACTGACAAAACTCGTAATTTTTAGTCGCACATGTTTACAATGTGTTACGCAAATATTAGAAACACATTTATTAATAACAATTCAGTAATATGCAAAAGTTAGGAGGAAACAAAAGCAAGATGTTTTTCCGCCAAAGAGAATACATATAACAATAGAATTTTTATTTGTGGTAGAAAAAGAAAGTGTTATTAGTGTAAATCACTCCAGGCGATATAGATTGATAGATTAATAGTTCAACAAAGTATTTATCTGAAAATATTAGAAATATATTACGTTGGAATGCAATATGAAAATACAATAACCACAAGCACCCGTTATGTACTCCTAAAATTACGCCGTGAAAGTGATAAATTACACTTAAATATTGATTATATCGACCCCCATCAAAGTTCAATAGCTCCCGAAGGGGTCCACCTGAACTCTATAGAGAACACCTGTATTAAGCACACATTCACAACAAATTTAGCCAAGCTAGTAGTATTGTAATGTAAATTTGATTTAAGCTAATTCAACTAAACACACAAACTTTTATATAATTCCATGTATAACCTTAAATGAATTATGGTAATAGTATGCAATATAGTATGCAAGGAGCTAGATAAGTAAATTTTATGGCACGAAAGAGAAGTAGCCAAACAAGACCAGATGTCGAGTGATGTATGCCTCCTGTGTGCAAAAAACTTATCAATAAGTTTAGGTACACTTTTTTTTTACGACCATATGAAATATTATATTTTATTGGATAATTATGAAAATTTGTATGATAATAAAAAAACTAGCTATTGAGCGTTCTGGGCATTTAGTGAAATGTACCTCGACGCACAATAAGCGTGCGCAATTTGTCCAAACAAACCAACATATGTTTTCGAATTATTTGAATTATGAAATTTAAGTTGCAATTGATGTTTTGTCTAATACAGATATGGTTTACTTCCAATTCATAAGTTTGTATTGCCCACGGCCACATGCGAAACTAGTTATATCGTGCCACTTAACATACACAGAAACCTGACCATAACGTTCAACTGTTACGTTATGAATTCATATCATAACTTGTTACGTTATAATATCAATCTCCTTTTCCCTGCAAGGTATATATGCAACAGGTTTGAACCCCTGTTGCAGTATAAGGGGGTGTATCAAACGATTACTAATGGCGCATTTTCTCACGTAAATCCCTTATCAAGCTGGTTAAGTAATATAGTATAGCGTTCTAATGAAGGTTCAGGTAACAATAAAAATGATGATTAGACTATAGAGTTAAAAAAAAGTTTGACCTAATCTAACATATATCGAATAACGAACTTACTATTATCCTTTCTCAACTTTTACGTAATCTCAATATATACTAACAATATATAACTAACACCTACCTCAAACCCAAGCTAAGCCAATTTATATGTCAACTAGTAGAACTTTTCGTACATTTCTCAATTGTCAATTGATTTCAAACCGACCCATCCTGTAACTGCCCATAGCGTAATCTAACTTATCGTGAATTTTAACCTAAAAAGATGTAACACGTTAAGATATCAAATATTCTCTTAGAATACAACTACTTTCATATACAATTATAAAAATCTATATTTTCTCAAAATTACCTAGTCTCATTCAAAACTGGTACAAATTATCAACGCCGCAAAATTCTAATGTAACTGAAATATTTTTCCAGCTTGACCCTTCGGAAAGCAAGTAACCCAATCCTCGCCATATTTTCGGACAGCTAAGAAAACAATGACACGCGCGCTTGGTGCACAATGCCCACCCAATCGTTACCTATCAGTTTGCCAGATTTCAGCAGTTTTTTGTGCGCTCGCTTAGCATCGCGATGTAACCAAGCAGATGCAAAAAAATATATAAGAAAAACAACGCACACCGGGCCGTTAAACCGAGACAAAGAAATCGACGTGGCGCGCCGCCGATTATTTTTAGATATTTATGCACTTTAATGAAAAACATCGGGGCCGGAGCCGGGCGCGAGTTCGCTCGCGAGATGAATGCACCAGATGCAAAAAACAACCGCGCCGACCATTTCAACGACCTGATCCCAGTACGAACGCGCACACACATACACTTGTTTCAAAGCACGTAAACTGTTTCGCCGCTCGGATGCAATGAAAACGAAAGCCAAATATCGAGGCTGAATCTGTACAAAAATGTTATTTTCACAGAGGAAAAATTGGAAAACGAAGATAGACTTGAAAAATTTTAAGTAAATATTTAATTTTAATGGTAGTTGTTTTTTGCGTTATAGGTACTCCTGTTTTTATGAAAATTGCGCGTGATTCAGTGGAGCTTGAAGATGTGTTATGTCTACCCGTCTCGACGTTGAACATTGAGATTTATGCAATACGTAATGCAATTTACAAAAATTCATAATTTTTTCTTCAACGTATTTTTGAATATTATAAAATATCTAGATTATGATTGAGATAAATTACAATAGAATCTGGATTAAATGTAAATATGGCGCAGTTATGGTATTACAGTTTGGACATGTTCCGATAGATAGCGTATGAGTAAAACAGGCAACACATTAATGCGTCATGCTATTTATTCGTTTGTGTCGCCATCTATTGAAGATGTATATAAATAATAAATTAATTACAGAGCAAAATTTTAAATTCTCATATTAAATGGACGGTAAATTTTGAGATAAAAACTACCCTATGTTATAAGTCGACGTAAACGACATATATTTCCTAATTTTCATTAAAATATCTGTTTCGAAGCTTATCCTCGACAAAAATGGTGTCACACAGGATTTTATATACAGTGATCAAAGTCTCTCCAATAGTCTCCCTGATAATAGTAAATTAGCAAATCTTGCCTTACACGGTGTAACCTACCTTCACACCAATCAGTTTAACCAAATCTGAATTTGATCCAACTTTTGTCCAACCTAATCTAGTTTTACTTAAATTAGCCTATTCATATCAACAGATTGCCCAACCTATCATCTAATCGTATTTTTAATGAAACTTAATCAAACATTAATCAACCCGATTTAGTCGCTACCCAATATTCTATAATTTAACTTGACCTAATCTAGTTCAAAACCTATCTGATCTAAGTCTCCCTGATACTATATCTTGACTCTACTCTACTAATATTAGTTTTAATTTCAACATAAACCTACATAGCCCAATTTAAAAGAAACTAATCGAGTTTAACCAAATCTAACTTTGATCCAACTTCAGTCTAACCTAACCTAACCTAGTTTTTTATGTTAGCCTCTTCATATCAACAGATTGTCCAACGTATCATCTAACCGTATTTTTAATTAAATTCAATCAGACTTAAATGAAACCGATTTTGTCGCAATCCTAAATTCTTTAATTTAACTTGTACTAATCTAGTTAAAAACTTATCTAATCTAAATTTGTCTAAACTAACATACCTCAATTTCTAACAAAACATGGTAAATCCCAGAGAAACTGAACCAAACAACCCGACTTACACTAGATGGCGCAATAAACAAGTCTGTTTGTTCAGATTACTTAAGCGGCGCATTTTTACAACCGCATTTCCTTTATTTTTTCGCCAGCCATGAAGTGCATCATTCCACGGCTGCGCCTGCAGCCACATAATAACGAATAACGACCGGCCAATAACAGGGTCAACGTCTGATTGACGAATAGTTGTCCGTCAAGGTCGACGCGATGACGTCAGCGGCGACGAGTGCATCACACAACCGCTCACCAACGCATACGCAGCCACTCATATACACACACACACACATACACATGCATGACTATCATTTGCACATAATGGCCGCCCCGACGCACAGCAATTATCTCCGGGCTGAATCCCTTTTATTCCTCGCTGCTGCTCGGCCTGCAAAAGTGCAACCGGCGCGCGATGAGGCGCGGGCGACGCAGGGGAGCGCAAATTAATGCGTTCATCGTTCGTCTGCACGCATTCGACGCGACGACGACGGCGAGCTTTATGCGCGCACCCACACACGACATGTGTGCATGCGCAAAAAGCTCACCTCGAGGTCGCGCCGCGGCGGCTTGCTGCAGTGACTTAAGTCGGGCTGTGCGCTCGAGGAACAAAGAAGCTTGCAGACAGGAAATTTCGGCAATTGCGCAACCGTGCCATATTTCATCGCCCGTACCGGATTTTGTAATTTGAGCTTTGCGGTTTTAAGTAACTGCATTTTGTTACTTAAGTGTGTTAAGTACGGTATAAAGTTAAGGAAGGCTTCAAGCTGTTTAAATTTATATCAACAAATTAGGTTAATGTTTAATAAATAAATCAAAATTTGTATTTTGCTATAAATTACCTTCATAATTTAATATCATTGATGTCAATTTAAAAGCACCAAATAAAAGATGATTTGTGAGTAAAATATTCTTATTAATAATTAGGAAAATAGCTTAGCCTAAACAAACTCTATCATAACTTAACTTAATCTAATCTAAATACAATCGAACCGCGTTAATCTAACTCAGTCTAGAAACAAAGAACCTTAAATAATCTTTAACCTAACCAAAATTAAAGTAATTTACGTCAAATTACAACAATATTGTCTCATTTTAACCACTACAAAATTATACTTACATTGTCTAAAGTTAACCCAACTTAACCCTGTTATATCTGTGTTCAAGTAAATTATTATCAGTCAACTACAATATTACTTAGTTTAATTTCACCTAATATCACTTTAACCTAATTTAAACATCTTCTAGAATATCAACAATTCAATATACTTGTAAACTAACACCATGTGATTATTTCAAACCCCTTAACACTCAACAAATGCTATTATAGCTTAACCTTAACCTATTATTCACTAACCTAGTTTTACATCAAGTAAAGTCAATCTCAGTCAATCAAATCTAAGCACCAAAAACCTCAACACTCAACACGATATACCAGGTAAACATCAATATAAATAACATTTTTCCTAAACAATATAGTTCTTGCATATCTTGCTCAAAAATCAACTCTAACTAGTTCATAAACGAGAGATAACTCCTACTTAGTTTTTGCTAGTGACCACAAAACAACAAAACGTTATGATTGATCGAATCATTTGGTGAAAATTCGTTTGGTGAAAGTGACATGTAGTAATAACTTTAGCAACTCATAGAAACTATACAAAAACAACACCTAACTGGTAAAACCATCAGCAACCGCCTCTAAAATCTCACCAATTATATTGACTATCTTTACCAAGTCCATGCATGCATGCATATGTATGGCGTTCCGATTCCATCCGCCTTAAAGCGAGAGCCTGAAAGTGTAAAATAAGCTATTTAAACAAAAAAAAGTTATAAATAACTCAGCCAGTATATATTTGAGCTTTGCCCCAGCTTGTTGCGTATAGTTCCAACAGTCTAAAGTTAAGCCAACATAACTTATCCTAACCTAACCTTCATATATTTGAAATTACTCACCATTTAATTGTAATTTACAGCATTACTCCAGTTTATCCCCAATTTCATATTTTTACATGCTAACTTATTTCATGATAAATTATCTCGTTCAAAATAAACCATTGCTAAACAAACTTAACCTAAACCTAACCAATTTTATGCAAACTTAACTAGTTTCACACCAATTTATTGTTTCCTTCTACAATCTAACATTACATGACTTACTCTTACCTATTGCAAAAGCAAGGCAAGAGTAAGTAAAACAAAGTTTACCCTAACCTTCTTTAAGATCATTTGAAATTGTAAACCTACTATAACTTGTCTAAAGTTGTTCTAAAGTAACATATCGTAAAATTTAACAACCTAAAACTTTCAAAATGATATCATAACTAATTACGTAGGTATATGATTAAGGAATTAATCTAAATACACTTTTAAATCCTCCAAACATAATTACGGCTTACAACTATAGAAAGTAAGTGTGGAAAGTAAACTGCATCGTTATCACTAACACACGCCGCATGCTCCAGTTTCAGGGAAAGTTCTGCTGCGGCTCTCCGCCTTTCGTTCAGCAGGCCAGCAGGAGCAAAACGGCGCTATGCACACACACATACACACCGACTCGCCGGCCGCCCGGTTACAGTTACAAAGCAACAAGTTGGCAACCAACACACACACACACACCGACTCCATCATGCAAAACATTCCTCAAACAATGCGAGTACAATTTCATCAAAATGATCTAATTAAATTCAGATATAAATAGACGCTTATCGCAATTATCACAGGCGTAATTTGTTGTTTCCTGTGCGTATCTCTCCGACGCCTCAAAGTCTCTCGAAGCGTGTATTTATTACCCTAACGAACCTCACAAATCACTGCGATTAGCAGTTAGATAATTTTAACCCGCGTGCATATCACAATATTACATTTTGTGTAATATTGCGTGGTAAAATTAACACAACGGAAATAAAATGGCGATTTGAATGTCTGTCGACGCGAGACGTGGATACATACTCATACATACTCAGCGAGAAACAAATAAACGCGTGTGTCGCTCTTGCAGAAATGTTGCAGTTTATTCGCGTGGCGTGCTCGCATGCGGAGCGTCGTGCATTCGCCGGGCAAATTTAAATTACGACGCGCTTAAAATATTTTCCCGGCCGGCTGGTGAGTACGGGCAATGCATGCACGGAGAGGATTGGCGTCAAGGTTTCTTGCTTTTTGTCTTCATTTATGACAATTTACATTTTGTTGGTGTATTTCTGGTCTCTCCATTTGATATTAAAACATTCATTCCAACTCATTTCTAAATTTGTAATCATAGTAACTTTAACAGCATCTAATGTAAACTGACTTTTACTTGGGTAATCTTACTTTATTTTACAAATTAAGCAAGTTATCATAAACAGAATAGCTAACTTTGACGATGATGATAATTGCAATGAGAATAATGTTATCTTTAGAATGTTTGAATATGACGCATTATGGTCATAAACTTGATTTCTAAAGAACTATTAGTAAGGAAATTTGTAAAACTACAGTTGCGTGTATTACAAGGTTACATTCCTAAAAGCCACTATAGTGGCTCTGTATTTAAAGACAATGTCACTTGAATGATATAATATTTCATTCATTTTAGGGCGCAAGTTACTAGACTGTTTATAGATTTGCTATTTATGACTTGTATAACACGTATGAGAGCGAAGATTATTTAAAGTTGTGAAAGATGAATTCTGATAACATAAAACACATATTGAAAATATAAATAATTAAACATTAGTAAATCTATGACTAAAAAAGATAATCATAATAATACGCAATTTAGGACAATCCCAACATATATATTTATAAAATGCTCTGATTTTAACCAATCTAACCTAACCTAACCTGACCCCACCTAACCTAATCTAACCTACTCAATATAATCAAAACAACCATAAAATACCTAACCTAACAAAACGTAATCTAACCAAACCTTAGAAAATCTTACCTAAGCAAACTTTGAAAAAACCAAATTTAACTTAAACATTCAACTAAATCAATTTTTCATATAATATTGGCACAACCTAACAAATCCAGTACTGTCCCAGACATAACCTCAACGCAATATGAGCATAATCTTACTTAACCAAAGTTAACTTATGTATGTTAACATGGCCGTATAAACAAATCTAAATATGTATCCAACAACCTGAAAAGGCGTTTATAAACCACCATAATTGGGTTGTTGCATCGCTGCCGGTTGCGTTGGACCTGCAAGAGCACTGCTGCCGCTGCTGCTGCTGCAAGTCACCTTGGAGCTATTTTAGGCAGGCGGCTTCTCATCCTGCAGCCACACTCCGCATGCACCATTCCGCCGGCGCTGGTGGCTGGTGCATTGCTCGTGCACTGGGACTGGCAATAACTTCACAAATCACTCGCAAACGGCCGGCGAAAAACACAATGACCCCTAACCGCGCCGCTAGCGCTAACCCTCTCACAGCAACAGCAGCAGCAGCGCTAACACACAATGAACCCATAACCATAACCAGCCTCCGCCTCGCCAATCAATGACCAGCCAACCACCCGTTCGACCAACAAGCGCTCGTCACGCTCCGGATTCAATTAAAACGCCTTTACGACGCTTTTAAAATATCACCAGACGCATTCGCCGATCCAACGCATCGCACAAGTTGCAAGATCCTTGCATCCCAGCCTGCATGCGTCGATAGCGTCCTTAAATCGACCTAAATTCACTCGACCTAATTTCCTTCCCATCAAGGGATACCAAAAACTCAATACCTATCATCACTTCTCTACAGAGTAGAAGAGTCTACACTGTTTACAATAAGTGTGTTGGTAACCCTTAGATCGTAAGTCCAGTAATAAACCGAAGACATACAAAATGGGTCAAGTGGCAGATAGGATAGGTCACCAGCACTACCGCAGCTCTGACATAAATCCGCCGAGGTCTTACCATTGTGCATCGCTGTCACATTTGGTTTTTAATTACTGCTAATCATGCTAATCAATAACAGCGTTAATAATTCAATGACATCTGTCTACATAGCTTATGTAACCTTCGAGAAGCTTGCGCAAACATTTCGAAAATTTTAAAATTTTTGAAATTTTTTTACTTCAGAGCTGTGGAAGGTGGAATTGTAAGCAAATGAATGAAAACTTCATGGTCAACGCATGGCCGACCATGGCGCGTGATGAATGCGTACCGGTTGTTGTCGTCGACGATAGTTTACAGGGCACGCAGCACAATCGAAAACGCGTGTGTCGTCTACACATGCATGCGAGTGTGGTGCACTTGCATTGTGCCCTTCGTGCGATTCCGAGGCATTCGCGTTGTTATTGGCGAGTTAGCGCCCACCAAGGTTAACTAGCCCCTCGCGATGCGATGTGCCCACTGTCGGAATTGTGTCTTTTTCTTTTCTTTGGTGTGCATATTACTGTGTGGAATTTTGTTTGTGCGTTACCAGTGCACTACTAGTATAAGGATAATATTTTCATAAAGATTTATATAAAAATATATTTAAAAGTGAAAAATATTCTGTAATTAGCAATTATTGAGTAATTAGCACGGATCAACCTCAAATTCAAATTTGTCACAAAAGTATTCCCACCTAATCTAAATCAGTATAAACTCACTTAACCAAAGCCGTTTTGAACTCAATTCAACATAACATAAACTAGCCTAAATACTATTTAACTAAGCTAAATATTTAGTTTAATCTCGATTTAGTCTAACCTAACTTAATGTATTCTAGTCCAAATATGTCCAACGTTAATCATAACCTGACTTCTTGTTACTTGACTCCGGTGTTTAACAAATTTAACTTAATCTACATTAAATACAACTTAACTTATTCTATTTATACTACCAGAACCTAATTAACATAACCTAAACAGATATATCATAAACTATCCTAAGACCTACCATAAATTACTAAATCTATAATAGCATAAGTTAACCGTCTCCATATTAAACTATAGTAAATATTAACCTTAGTCAATTAAACACAATTAACACAATCTAAACAAACATATTCTAACCAAACCTCCCTTAAATTATCATATCTATCATAATATAAGTTAATCGAATCATTCCTAACCTAACCTGCCATAGTCTTTCTTAATCTGAACTAATCATAACCTAACTTAACCTAAACCACGAGCAAACCCAAGTCAAGAATATTTAATGCGCTTCTAATATTTTTTATTCCCAAGCTAACTTCTGGTAATTTTATGTAATTGTCAAAATTAAATTAAATTACTTTGACTTAATTTAGTCAAGATGAAACACAATATAACCTACAAATATAACCTACTAATTTCAAACCTAAACCAACATTACATTAACAAGCATATGTTCGAACTTAACTTGTATTAAACTAACTTAAACCAAATCTAAATTAACCAAACGTAGACCAAGTCCTTTCTGATCTAAAAGAACTGAGCTATAAAACAGACCCGCTTAACCTAACCTCATAAATCATGTACAAGCTTCAATTGGCAGCCCTGCAATTCACGGATCTAACCTAACCTTAGCCAACCCAACTTATCCCAACCTAACCCAACTAAATCCAACAAGAAGTAACCTAACTTAACCTAAACTAAACTTTAATTTAGTCAAGATTAAACACAATATTACCTAATCAATTTCAAACTTAAACAAACGTTACATTAACAAGCAAATGTTTTAACTTAATTTGTACTAAACTAACTTAAACCAAATCTAAATTAACCAAACGTAGACCAAATCCTATCTGATCTAAAAGAACTCAGCTATAAATCAGGCCTACTTAACCTAACCTCATAAATCACATCAAAAACCTAACCATACCCAACCCAACTTATCCCAACCTAACCCAACTAAACCCAACCCGAAGTAACCTAACTTAACCTTACCTAAACTTTCCTAACCTACCCCAACCTAATCATTAAATTGTTTAATGATTTGCAAATCAGGGTTTCTAACCTAATCTAACCTAACCTAACCAGACCTAATCTAACGTAACCTAAATGAACCAAACGGAAACTAACTTCTTTTTAATCTAAAGAAACCCAATTTGAAATCAATTTTACTTAACCTAACCCAATAAATCATGTGCAAGCCACAATTGAACGCTCTGCAGTTCATGGACACTTATCATAGCCAGTAAGTAGCAAGTTTAAGCTTAACGCGTCCCCGACACGTCGCGTCTGAGTCGGTCTCACAAGAGCGTTTTGCACGCATTCGGAAATGAATCAAATTGCATCGCGATTACCACCATCGCCCGCGAGAGCAACACCGACTATGTGTGTGTGTAAATCTCCTTGAGACGCCTCATGCCTCATTTCTCCTTGGCGACGCTATTTTTAACCCGCCATAAGACGCATTGGCCTGCACTTCGAAAATCTTCCTTTATTGGGAGCAAGGATCACATTTCTAATCCAATCGTATCGCTCTAACAATAAGACTAGTAACGTACAAAAATTACAAACTTAATAAGCTTTGCTTTATTCGAATTGCAACCGATTGAAGGTATCCAAAGCTTTGTGATACATGTGTGCTCGAGTGCGTGTTGGTGGCTGGCGCGGCCGACTGCCTTGAATAGTCCATTGGCCCTAGCTGCGCATTTTTGCACCGTACGTTTGCGAAGTCGAACCAGTAAACACACATAACACACACATGTGCCGCGATCGCAGTGCGCTGTCTGCAGCAAGCTACCTTCCCCCAGCCGAGATACACTTGTTCGGGGACCGTGGTCTTAGAGAGGCGCCCAGGCAGCCGGGGGCATCTCTAATGTCTCTGACCCGAAAATTTTCGGGTGTTTGGCCTTATAAACTAACGATTTGCTGTGATTGCACCTGCGCCAGACGCGCCAGGTCGAATTTTGATCAGAACCCCAAAATCCCAAAAAGAAAAGTAATCATTCGGCAAGAAAAATAAGAAATATCTTATTATATGATCCAAAAGATATACAAACTCGAGATGGTGCAAAAAACAGGTGATTTTTTTTCCTTCGAACTACACTCTTCAATATTTATTTTAATTTAATTTAAAAATAATCTTTAAAAAACCAAGGAATTTTATAATTAACACATTCACGCATAGTAAAAATTTCAGTGGGTTTAAAAAAATAATTTTTTTCCTAATTAGTTGTGATATGCAAAATCTGATTGAACACATATTCTAAGAGTAGTCACATAATCATATTGTAATTGTTATATAAATTGAATGTATCCACGCCCATACCACTAATACGCCAATACAATCATTTCATTAGAATGATAACTAGAATGACGTAAATGCATTCATTAATAAAATATATGAAAACCGTAATATAGTTCTGTTTTCACTACACTATTTATTCAATACTTCAAACAACCTGAAATCAGCTAAACCAATATGCACGAATTAATTATTTTGCTACAATTAAATATAATAGTAGCCATAACATACCACATTATATGAACGGAAAGCTGACCATAGCGTTCAACAGTTACGATATGACTTCATATCACTACTCGTTGCTATATGATATCAATCGTTTTTTCTATGTAAGGAGTGTATTGAGGTGCGTTCCACTTAGCGCTCACAACGCTCATGCAGCTGGACTTTTTTTAAATTATGATAAAAATGTCTGGCATCATGCAATTAAATTACATGTTTGCATGCGGTCGTAGCAAAATAGCGTGACTTAACTCGTTGATACGTTTTTCGTATTCAGGGAATATCCATCACTCCGGCCTTGTTTGGCTACTTCCCTTTTGTGCAATAAACCTTACTTATCAATCTTGTTACTATATCCTCCAGTAATGAAAAATACAATGTCTGCTATAGATGCTACCGCAAACGAATGCTACCTACTATACCCCTATATTATACAAATTATAAAAACTTCTAAATAATCAATAATTGTTAAAAATATGTAGAGAAATGTATGTGTAAGAAACAATTTATCTGACACCAATAGATAATAACAAAACTTAGTCATAAAATGTTGGAATTAAAAACTTACAAATTATATGTAATTGACTGACTGCATCTGAAAATAAAATTTTGAAAGTTAATATTTTCACTCAATAACATTTAAATAAACAGTAAGATATAAAATTTAATTACAAAAACTGGCGTTTGCGCTACAAATTTCTATTAGACTTCTCTGACATTCTAACCATATTCTATATTAATGTAAAATTTAATGAACATTGGCTTCTTAACATTTTACAAAATTTACTTTATTCTATGCAATGCGGCCTAGTCTGCAATACCGGACAATTCGATCAAAGACATTAGACCTAAACCGTCCTATGGGATCTCAAAGACTTATACAGAGAAATGGATCAGACAGTAAGAGAGGTAAGATGATCCAAGTGCTCCAATAGCAAATGGAACATTTAGAGATACATTTAGAGAATACAAGATCCACAATACTATCAAGCATGTTCTCATTATAGAGAACATTTGACTATATAGGTTGCAGTAGGAAATAACGATATCGTTATTGGGCAGGTGGTACCAAAAGCATACACATCCAACCCTAAACCAGCGCAACCAGACAAAACCTACTTTGTTCAAATTGAGCAAGTATTGAACTATCTTTTTTGTTATAGTCAGAAAGGTTAGCACAAAAATATTGATTTTTTGAGTTAACAACACAAATATTCCTACATACTTATTCGACACACCAACAATCATTGCATGAACAATAAAATGTTAATTTGTTTAAAAACTTCTTTAATTGTCATGCGAACCATGAGTTTTATCGCAAAAAGTAGTATTTTTTCGTCAAACGTATGTCACATCGTCAAAAATCGGTGCTTTGTAAAATTCTTCATCTACAGGTTAGATCGATTTATAAAGAACCTAAATCCTTTTAAATTTTAATTGAAGATGATCCAGCAAACAATTTGCTCCCCGACAAACGCATTCGAGAAAAAGATATGTCTAGAAAATTACTATTGTTTCTATATTTCTTTCTATTTTTAATTGAAAAAATGTGAACATATATCCGTTAAACACCTAAATATAATAATATGTTAATGAAATTACTATACCTCACAGTTTTGTTTTGTTTTAAATTTTAAAATATACGTTATTTTTTCAACTTATTGACTAGATATCACGTAAACCATCACAATCTAATCATAATCTAATAAATGTTTACTCCATATTAGACCACATTACACCTAACTCTATCTATTCGATGACATCTGCTAAAAAAATAACAAATTACACACCATAATCCTACATTTATACAAAGTAATAAAATTGAATTAATATAAATCAACACAAGACAGAATTATATTAAGTATTCACAATTGCAATCATTTAATAACGCAACGAGGCGCATTAAAAACCACGTAAAGCAACAACCATGGCATGCCACAATGATATTTATATTGAGCAAACAGTCTGGGTGTTAATTGCATTACGAGAACGCGAATGCGAACTTACATAGGCCGCCGTTAAGTGTAACCGCAATTAAAACGCAGCAATTTTGAGAAAATAAAAAAAGACTACACGCGATTATCACTTGCAGCGTTACAAAATGCAGCAGATAAGATGTTTACGCACGTTGATGCATCATGCTCACACAACCGTCGCGCGTCTATCGAGATGACTCGAATGTCATTGCAATGATTACAATGTTTTTATGTCCCTTTACGAAATCGAGGTGCCTCATTTTAACGACTTTCCCTAAATTGTGCCCCAAAATATTCGATATTTACGCGGCGGAGTAATGCTGATATCAATCGAATGAGGGGAATTATTCGGCGATGAGCTGGAACTGTTTGCAATAATAATACGTGCGCAACACGGGTGTAATTGAATTAATTGTTTGCAATCGATTGTTTGCCTTGCGGTGCTTTTTTTGCTGTGGCGTTATTTGTATTGTTATTAATCGGGGGGAATTTGATGTAAATATTTGTTGACGATATTTCGAGTATTATTTCATTGTTCAGATTCAATAATGCTTGAAATAAATAGAACTATACGATTCTATAAAATTTGTACTTTATTCAAGTCTAAAATAAACTATGTATTAAAGTAAAATCCATTATAATTAAGCGAAACATAGCAAAATTAAATTTAATTAATTTATCTTAAATTAGATACTACAAAACCAAGTTAAATGTCAATTTTAACCTGAAGAAACAGTCATAACCTAAAATAAGTCTGTATTACTGGAATTAACCCAACCTTAAACTGTAAACGTCATTTTTTTCGTCTTGTTTCCATTGACGTGCTCTTATTTAAGATCAAATATATACGAAACTACTAGTAATATTAACGGTATCAAACTTAAAGAAATTCATAAATTTAAAGAGTAGATTTCAGATTTCAGTCGATACTTGACGGAGACTAATTCATAGAAAAAATTTCAACATGAATGTACTTATTAGATATATAAAAAGGAAATTAGCCATCTCAGATTTTAATTTCAGACATTCCATGAAATTAAATCAATCATGATTATTCTAATTTGATTGGAATTGTTGGATTCATCGACTGGTAACTGATACCAGTCCAAAGCACCCGTCTGTATTGCATAATCACATCAAACCTAAAATATCCCAATTCGTTTCTGAGATATAAACAATTGAAATATTGCTCACACATACAAACTTCATGAATCGGTGAGAATTCCGAATATTCCAGATAAAAGCAACCTGTAACTTTCAGAATATGTTTTCATATAGTTAACACGCATCTTCTAAAAATTTGAGCTGTTAAAGAGAAATAGTTTCCAAGATATTCACACTCGAAGTTGACTAAAGACATTTTGTGGCGTCGTTTAGGTTAGGTTAGGTTATGATATCTCAAAAACGAGCTTCTTTGTTTTAAACTTTCAGAATATGTTCTCAGATAGTAAACACACATTTGAGCTTTTAGATAGAAATAGTTTCCAATTTACATTCAAATTTGACTAAAGAACTATTTTGACAAAATGCGAAAAAAAAGTGATCGGCAAATTTTCCTAGATTGTTTCCATATTTTTCATTCTCGACGCCATTGATTACTAATTAGCAGATATTCGATAACGGAAACATGAGATATAGAAAACATTGCGCTGATGTAAACACTTAGTTTGAATTAGTTTACATTATCGAGCGACTGCTGTATATGAAAAAGCAGCACTCCTATAAACAATATCCACGTAGCGGCTCGTGACTGATACTTGCCCTAAGTTAACTTAACCTAACCTAATATATCATTACCTAACCTGATCTAAGTTAACCTGATCGAACCTAAATTATCAACCTAACCTCACCTAACTCAAAATCTAACCTAATTTATCAACCTAACCTAACTCAGGTTTATCAAATCTAACCTAATTTATTAACCTAACCTAACCTAACCAAACCTAAGCCAATGTAACCCAATAAATTAGAAAAAGTAAAACAAGTAAACATTTTATTATAATTTTGTAAAAACAAATTCTTGCTCCTCCTAACTTATCGAAAAACCCATTATGTATCCCATGTCACCATATATCTTTGAGATAAGATATATAGGATAAAAATATATAAATATCAAACATGTAGCAATATTAATACATGGCGATTAATTAATACCCTAAAATGAAAATTTTCCTGCTTCTACAAATGTAGTCATTGCCAGTCATTTACAGCATAAAACCCACGCAGAAGAGGCACATAAAAGCGATTTCGGAAGCGCAAATAAAGGGCAAAACCGCGTGGCAATCGGTGCGCGCTGCGGCGCGGCGTCGACGACAACGCGCGTACGCCTGGTGATAGGTCAGTTAAAACGAGACAAAAGTCCCTGGGCCCGTGCGATGCACTTTCGCGAAGGTCGAATCCGCCGCGAACAAACACACACACACACGCTCCTCCTCCGTCCCCCGCGCGCCCGTGCACCGGCGGCGGCGGCGCTGACTACGTAGCGTCTGGGCCACGGCTGCCGGGCGTGGGGCCCCTCTCGGCGCAGGATACCGCATAATACGGATAACGTCGGGCATCACATCATCGGCAATCGAAAAAAAAACAAGCAAAATATTGGGGCTTCGTTTGCATAAAAATGCATAAAAATGCGCACAATTCGATAAACAGGATCACACCGATGACACAACGCGCTGCGACGTGTTACAACTTGTTAGAAATTGGTTATTTATCTGAATAACTTTGAACAGATTTTAATTGTTTCATGGAATTTCTATAGATAATTAACTGCTACAGAAATAACCGAGAAATACATTTTCTAAGTTTATTTCTTGTATTTTAAATTTGATGTTAAGAAGCAAGCGTAACAAAATTTTCTTATCGCCTAGATCCACTTTTATGTGCGACAAGTTTTTGATATGACGTGAGAAACAATTAAAGATAATGCAATGTTTATGCATTGTAATAATTATAGTTATATTCTCGATTTTTGATAATAAATTGAAAATAATTGAACAGTTGGTTGAAGCTTAATACGGGTTTTACTGTAAATTAGAGGTTCGTTCATTTTAAAATGTTTTCTAAGAAATGACTAAACGTAATTAATCGAACTATGTATCAGTAATTTCGCTGTTAAATTTACATGATTATGGTGTATCACATTTTCCAACAACAAAAATTTCAAGAAGATATTAGATGACAAAACCTCCATAAAAGCGAACTTAGACCTGTCAATATTAACAAAAAGTATATTGAAGAATATATCAAACATAACTTACTAATAGCAATAAGTTTAATAATTTTGTCATTTTTTTTGATAATTCTTTCATATTTTGATGAACTAATAAAGCCTCTTTAATAATTAATATTGAGTTTAAAACATTTTAATTTTCCTAAGCTTAAATTTAATTACAAAATAGAAATTAATAATTTTACAACTTGCAGAAAATTATTTATGTCATTGGATATGGTTAGCTTCCTTGTATATAACCGAAAGATGAATTTTCTATATAAATTCATCATACTTTAAAAATCGATATTAAAGTCAACAAAAATTTGAAATTCAATGTTTGGAGAATATTTAGGACTGATTATTAAAATTAAAATAGGATTATCAATTTCTAATATTTTTAGATAATTATTTCACAGTTTGATAAACAATTAGTGCCTTATGATGTTTATATGTTGATTTTTATACATTTTACGTTATTGAAGCTTAAATTTCACTACAAAAACCTACAGTGTTTTACTACTTGTTAGAAACTGGTTAATTTATTGAATTTGTTTTGTTACATTTTAATTATTTCTTCAAATTTCGATAGAGCTTAAGAGACAAGACGCAAAATTTACGCAAAATTACGTAAGAAATAATGAATGTTTATGCATTATAGTAATCATAGTTACATTTTTGATCTTTCATAATAAAATGGAAATAATTGAACCGTTGGATGACGAATACGGGTCTTAGTACATATTAGAGGTTAGTTTATTTTAAAATGTGTGGAAAGAAATTACCAAACGTAATTAAACAAACTTTATATCATTAATTTTCTTGTTAAATTTGCAAAATTATGGGGTACCACATTTTCAAACAAGTAAAATTTCAGAATGATCTTTGATCTTTGGTTTTTATTGAAATGATAACACTCTAATCTTAATTCCTCTACATATAATCAAACAATGAATTTCCTATCTTAATATATTATATTATACATAGAAAAATTGAAATTTTATGTTTTTGACGAATGTTTTTAACATCACCTACTAAAGTAAGTCAACAATTTTATAACTTTAATCAATTTAAATATTAATTAATAATTTTATCGTAATTTCATTTCATAACAACGAATAAATGAAATACAATGTATCTGAGCTTTAGAGCTCTGTACAAATATTTCTATTAAATCTACTACTATGCAACTATTCACCATCTGATTATTTATATTTATAAAGTATCTACAAAATTCAACAAAAAGAGAGATGATGGTCTGATACATAATTCCTAACCTTCTTGTTATCAGAAACCTATGATGACCCTCTTTTCGCTACAATGCAGAAATCAAGCTTATTATCTCTCATAAAATAGGAACCGTTTCAAAAAAAACGGAAAGAAATTGAAGATATAATGTCTAGAATAGAATAATTTCTATATATATTTATATATTCAATAATTATCAATAAATTCAATAATTTCTATCTAGCAAAAAAAACATTTTGGGTTTACTAAAAACATGTAATAAAATTATTTACAAAAAATATTTTTTAGAAAAACGCTTATTGTCAGCTTAGAAAATAATTGAAAGTTTTAAAACTCCCGTTGAAGATAAAGTGTTGAATAACTTTCAAGAAATATATAAACGAAAATAATTTAATTGTTTTACTTCAACTGACATTTCGTAGAGGTGAAATCACAAACAAAAGCATTCAACGTTTGTAATATATTAATATTTATCAATTCGAAAACACAGACAATGTAATTGCGTTGTTTTTTGTACTTTTTATCATTGAAATACGCCGAAAATAACGCAAACAAGCCGCAAACCGTCGCCGCTGGTGCGCTACAAGCGTTTCTCTCTCTCTCTGTCGCTCGCGCCTTGCACAACATTTTTCATGTTACATACGTGTGAATTTTAACAAACCACATTATATCACATGACAACCCACTCGATGACACGTAGACATCCTGCGCGATTGGTGTTTATGCGCAAATGTATGTGTATGTATGTGTGTGGCAACGGAACGGCCGCAATCCTACAAAGTCGCGATTAGCAACTTATCATCACTTTTTTTAGACGCTGGCAAGTCAAAAAAAGAGCCAGTCAATAGGTTTAATTACGGAGTGTTTACATGCGGCGCGCTGCATCCGTTCGTAAACAATTTTTCAACTTGACCTAGCGCACGGCATTTGATATAATTCGGCCCGACTGACTACTATTCTGGGAGGCTTACAATGTCACGGTCGGACGTTATTTGCACTGCGCTTGTTGCGTATTAGTGTTGTCGGAGTGAACAATAATATTAATAATGTTGCTATATGTTTGATAATTATTAATATTTTTAAACACATCATTAACATTGTATATATAAATATGATAAATTTCTCGATGAGTTAAGAGGAAGAAAACAATGTTTTTGTAAAATATAATTCCGCTTTACAAGCTTAGCTTGCTTGTTTGCTTTAGTAAAATTGGTTTAAGAAAAATAGGTTAAGCTTATTTAAGTTTAAGTAAGATTAGGTTCAGCTAGGCTATATTGGTTAAAATTGGCTAGGTTAGATTTGGTTAGATTACGTTAGGTTAGGTTAGGGCAGACTGAATTAAGTTAGGGTAAGCTCGGATAGCTTGGGTTAGTTTAAGTTAGGTTTGGTTAGGTTTAGTTAGGCTAGGTTAAGGTAAGGTAGGATATCTTAGGTTAGGTTAGGTTAATATATGTTAAGTTAGGTTAAGTTCGACTAGGTTAAATTTGGTTAGGTTAGGTTAACTTAGATTGTAAGGTTGCAGATTTTATTCTGTTAAATTATGTTAGGTTAGGTTAAGTTAGCTAGAGTAGGTTAGATTGTGTTAGGTTAGCTTTGGTTTTGTTAGGTTGTATGTTTGAAGATTTGATTCGGTTAAATTGCGGTGAATTAAGTTAGGTAAGATTGCACAATATTATATTCGGTTAACTTAGGATTACCTGCGATATAATCTGATATATACAAAATATTTATTAATTTCAAAGATTACAATATATTTTCTTAATTGTCACAACTTTAAAAATTGTTATACACTGCTTTATTTTGTATAATATTTGAATAACAAAGAACAGAATGCACCAATAATTGAAATTAGATACAAATTAAAAGAGTCAAAAAATTGAATTCAGAGCTGAACTAGAATAAGAATAGAGTTATTTTCAGATTTTTCCTGACATGGTATACTATGTATATTAAACCAGTTATAACATAAAATATTAAGAAACTTGTGCTTAACACTCGTAGTATGAAAAATTGAAATCAAACGATATAAAAACAGACTCATTTATGTCGCTTCTACTGCATCGCGGCACAATATCTATAATTTCTCTAATATTAGACACTAATAATTTAATATCTCAAGTTGGAGATACATTTTGCTAATTACAAATATATGATCACGTGTAGAATGCCTTTAGTAATTGATTGGTGAAATTTATTTTTATTTAATTCCCTAGTTATGTTAATCACAGTCGTTTTAATATTTAATTTAATATTACAATTATTCGAATTGGAGATAAGTTTTTAAAGATTTCAAAACATGAATGTGTTCGTATTTAAACAAGCTTTCCAATGATGTGATTCAAATTATTCCAGTCTCTCTTCTATTTTTAGTTTCTAGTTTTTATAGACTTTGCATACGTCAGTTGTATAAAAATGATTTTGAAATATATAAAAACTTCATACCAATGGATATTCTATTTAAATAACGGTTTACATTTCATCTTATGGTAACACAAAAACTAGCAAGAACTTTATTGGTTTCCTAATAATTACGTTCTCAAATATATAATATCGGTAAATGCAAATACCAAAATTAAAAGTAAACAAAAGTTATTAACAAAGAATATATAAAAAATATATTTAATTGAACCAAACTCCGACGAATGTGTACTACATTACTACATATTTTACTATACATTTTACAACATATTAAGACAGAATAAGAAAAATTTCGAAATGATTGAATAATAAATATTAATCTACATATTGCATTGCTGCAACCAGACAGACGGCTTGCCGTAATAAAGAATTCATGAGTACACAACGTCTGTGGAAAAGTTTTTCGTGAAAATGCATCGTTTGAGCAACATCCACCGACAAGACAACGCGAAAAGCGAACGTGAACACGGTTAAAGGACAAAAATAAAAACGTTGAGCAAGGTTAGGAACGGCTTATATGCTGTGCCCCGTTACATGCTCGCACACACACACGCGCCCGTCGTTTATGTGCTTTATGTCTGGCCGATTTTATTTTCGGCTTTGCGCTGTAGACTTACTGCGTATTATTATGCATGAATATGTTTATGAAATATGCGCAACTAGAGGGCAGATAATGAGGCAAGCCATGCGCACACTCGTCGTCTTTATGCGAGTGTGTGTAGGTCGAGTGATATTTGGCAATTTTTATTTGCTTTAGGAAAACACAATCAGTCTGAGGCGAAAAAAAAATAAGTCGTAACATTGTAATAATTTAAGTAAAATAACATATTTTTTTGTAAACAGAATAATAGATAAATATTGAGTTTTTGCATATAGAATTAGGCGAGTTTCGCCCAATTTTGCGTCGCAATAGCAGGATGTTTTTCATGATTGTAGATAAACTTCGTAGAACACAATGCGAAAACTTGTTTACTTGTGATTGCTGATGATAGCAAGTATTGTTCGTTAATTAATGCGTTCAATTGTTTAATATATTAATAAATATGGGGTACCTAATAGTTAAAAGGAACGAATTATAAGTTAAAAACATGTTATATTAAACATTTGCAAATTGTAAAATTGTTGATTGTTTTAAATAAGCAACGTAATTGTCATGAAGTTTTAATATTCATCGCATTGAATAATAGTATGTATTTACCTACAAATGTAATAAATTTAACAATTTCAGAATATCCAAATAAAAGTAATTCATTTTCTCCATCTCTCTCCGGCTCTCCGGCTCTCCACACACGTCGCTATGTACGGGGCGGTCGTAGCGACGGGGAAAACAACAAAAGGCATAATGCACAATAGGCCTTTGAGGCCGCAGTGACCCTCGAATAGAGGTTGCCGGGGAAAAAAAATGCATTTTCTTTCTAGTTAATAAATTCAGAACTTTAAAAGTATGCTTATACTTAACACACACACTTAACACACACGAATATAACGAAATAACCTAAAATTTTATTAATAATAAACTTAACCTAGACAAGTTTTACTTCTTTTCTATCATACACAATTCCTATGCTATCATATACATTTCTTTCCTATCAAATGTAGCGTAACTTAATATAAACTATTAAAAGGAAATTTACATAAAAAACTTCAGAGCTTTACACAATTTAGCCTAACTTAACCTAACCTCAAGTATTTTAATATATAACAACAATCTAAACAAAATTATTTTATTTATTTATTTTTTAAAGTAATAGCAAATAATGATGTTATCTAATTTTATATCACTAATAATAATTTGTTATACTGTATTGTTTTAGTAAAAAAATTGCTCAAAATTTAATAGATCTTTTATACATTACTCATTCTAATACACATTTAAAAAAATTATTGTCTAATGTTTACTTTATCTAACCTAACACCGTAACTAAATTTGAAAATTTGAGCAATTAGTGTTAGTTAACTTGATGACATAAAAAAAGTAAGTATCTAGAGTCACCTGAAAGTAAGATATCCCTAATATCTCAAAACGCGTCTTAATCGATATTATATACCAGAACTTATAATTGAGCAAATTCTTTTACAAAAAAAGTCATTTTAAAAATATATGACATTTTAACATATAAGCAAATAACGAATTAATAAAAATAATCACGTTTACCTAATTACTATAAACTATACAAAAAAATGGTAAACAAAATAAATAACTTAGTTCACAGTTGAAATTGATATTTCTTGACACGAACCAGAATTTGATTAACTGTACTATGTACTATACATAACATACTAGGTGTCCCGGAAGACTTCGTACCGCTCCTAACCTAATTTAACCTCACATAACTTCACCAAACCTCACTTCTTTTGACCTATCTTAATTGGTGTCATATATATATATATATACTGGATCTTATCGTTTTTAGAACATAACCAAATCCAACATAACCTAACAAAACCTAACATGGTATAATTTAATCTAGTACCATTTGTTCTAATTATTCTTAACAAAAATTAAGACGAATCCCAATTTAACCCATCTTAACTTAACTTAATGAAATCTAACCTAATTTAACACTTAATCAAACTAAATATAAATAGCACCTAATAACATATAGCACTTCTCCCTTTGCATATTCTTTTTTCAAATTGTCATTTTTTATTAAGTTGATACCTATAATTTAATCTATTTTAACTTAGCACTTTCTTTATCTTAACTCAACTTAATTTATCCGCCCTTGTTTTAACTAATCGTAGTATTATTACTATATTCTATATATACTATAATCTTATACAGTATAACTTCTTTAATCCAAACATAAATTAATAATTTTCATACGACTCTAAGAATTTGCACATATTCACAATGAAAGAATGCTTTCGTTAAAAAATTAACTTACCAAAAATCATTTTTTTTACTAAATATGAATAACAAGAGATAGTTTTTCGGTTTTTAATGTCACAAATTTTTAATTTTTCCAGATTGTATTTTCTCGATACACAGATCACTACAGTGCCCGTCTATAATTCTTAATTATCTCGATCTTTTCTTTAATGAATAGAGTAATGTGTTTTCTTTTGGAAGTCACCTTGACTGTAAATAACTCAAGCTCAGTTAAGCCTCAGTCAAGTCTCAGTCAGGCTCAATAAAAAAGCAGTATTTACAGTACAAATATGAAATAATTGATTTCCGCATGTAGATAGCAGAATAAATGAATTTACAGGATATCCTGAGCTAAATAAAATTAGAAGAAAACGTAAAACCAAGTAATTTCTTTATTTGGGAAGCAAGAATTATTTTGATGCGACGCGTTGTTTGGATTACAGCTCCAAGTTGTCAATAATCGGATTGCTGGATGTTCGGACTAAACCAGGTTTTCATTAAAGAGGTCCTACTGTATAAATAACTTCAGCGTAATTCAACCTAACCTAATTCAACAAAATTTAACCTAACTCCAAATAAACTAAACTGACTAAACTTAATCCGACATAACCTCTATTCAAACTTAGGTTAGGTTAAGTTAAGTTACGTCAGGTCAGAATAGGTTATTTTTAGGTAACACCCAACATCTTTTAAGACGATAAATTTTATCAACAATTTTCAATTACTTTCATTTTTCCAATTTTCAACTTCTGCTTCTCATTAAATCGGATGTTATTTCAGCGTTTCGCACGCGCGAGCCAGAGTTCGATAATCCAGCAGCGTCGCAACGAAAGCGAAAACCGTGCGCCTGCTGCTGCTGCGGCGCGGCGGCCTTCTGCACACCCGCCGTATTTTTAGCCCGGCATCATGGTATCGTACGCGCGCGAGCACGCACACAGGCGGCGGATCCTGCGAAAACAAGTGCATCGTCCTCGTCGTCCTGCGACGGTTAGGGGCTCGCGCTGGGATCCGGCGAGACGACGACGACGACCACGCCGCGCCGCGACTGACTCACGCCCGAACCGCACACAACAAAACCCGAAAACGCAAACTTATAAATTGTGCATGCGAGTGTGTATGTGTGTGTCTGTGTGCGCACGAACGTGTTTGGTTTGGCGTGTGATAACACCGCGAGCTTGATAATTTAGCGTGCACACTAGACGGCCGCGAATGCAACGCCACCCAAACGCACATAATCGCGTCTAAGCGATTACGACGTCGTGTTACACAATTGCGATAATAGACCGCCGCACAGTGGCTAAAATCGCGAAAACCCGAATCTAAATTCTATATCTCCACTTCTGATGAACTATTCTTTTTTTTTTTAATTTTAGTACTTAGCCTATGTCACAACGATGTTCCAACCATACTTTTATAAAAATCAAATGCTTACCTTTCTTCCTATGGGGATGTTTTTATCATTGAAAATAGTACGTTAAAAATATCTTTATTTTATATAAGTAAATCTAACAATTTCACTACAATTTTTGATGTATTTATTCGTACGCAAGTCAGGTACAATTCTATGTCATAATTGTGCGGTTCCACCGACCGACAGATAATTCTTGTGCTGTTTAAAATTAACATTATATTT